>CM062804.1:1061515265-1061777765 GCA_031772625.1 Pinus tabuliformis
ATAGAACAAACAAACAATATACTAGTAACATGAATTAAAATTATTAATATAGTAATAACATGAATTAAATAAATGATAAATTATTAGTATAATAGTGGTACAAAATAGTGTTACAAATTAGTAAAAAATAAACAAACAAACAATATAGTTGTAACATGAATTAAAATTATTAATATACTAATAACATGAATTAAATAATGATAATGTTTAGTATAATAGTGTTACAAAATAGTGCTACAATATAGCAACATAAAACATAAAACAAACAAACAATATACTAGTAACATGAATTAAATTATTAATACAGTAATAGTGAATTAAATATTGATAGGATTAGTATAATAGTGTTACGAAATAGTAAAAAAAGAAAATATAAAAGAAACAAACAATATAGTAATAAAATGGATTAAATTATTAATATAGTCATAACATGAATAAAATATGATAATGATTAGTATAATAGTGTTGCAAAATAGTGTTACAATACAAAAATAACATAAAACAAACAAACAATATATTAATAACATGAATTAAATAATGATAATGATTAGTATAATAGTGTTACAAAAAGTGTTACAGAATAGTAAAACATAAAACGTAAAACAAACAAACAATATAGTAATAACATGAATTAAAATTATTAATGTAGTAATAACATGAAATAAATAAGGAAAATGATTTGGATAATAGTGTTACAAATATGCAAACATAAAGCATAAAACAAACGAACAGTATAATGATAAAATGAATTAAATAATGACATTGATTAGTATAATAGTGTTACAAATATAGTAAAACATAAAACAAACAAACAAACAATATAGTAATAACATGAATTGAAATTATTAATACAGTAATAACATGAACTAAATAATGATAATGATTAGTATATATTGTGTTTAAAAATACTATTACAATATAGTAAAACAAAAAACAGACAAACAGACAAACAATATAGTAATAACATGAATTAAAATTATTAATATGGCAATAACATGAATTAAATAATGATAATGATTAGTATAATAGTGTTACAAAATACTGTTACAATATAGTAAAATAAAACATAAAACAAACAAAAAATATAGGAATAAGATGAAATAAAATAATTAATATAGTAATAACATAAACTAAATAATGTTAATGATCAGTATAACAGTGTTAAAAAATAGTTAAAACATAAAACACAAAACAAACAAACAATATACTAATAACATGAATTAACTAATGATAATGATTATCATATAGTGTTACAAAATAGGGTTACCAAAATAAACAACAAATAAACAATATACTAAATAACATGAATTAAAATTATTAATATAGTAATAACGTTAATTGAATAACAATAATGATTAGTATAATAGTGTTACAAAATAGTAAAATAAAAACAAACAAACAATATAGTAATAACATGAATTAAATAATTATAATGATTAGTATAACAGTGTTACAAAATAGTGTTCCAATATAGTAAAACATATAAACATAAAACAAACAAACATATAGTAATAAAATGAATTAAATAATGTTTATATTTTTATAATAGTGTTACAAAGTAGTATTACAAAATAGTAAAACATAAAACACACAAACAATATAGTAATAACATGAATTAAAATTATTAATATAGTAATAACATGAACTAAATAATGATATCATTAGTATAATAGTGTTTAAAAAATAGTAAAAAATAATAAATAAACAAAATAACAATGTATAGTAATAACAAGAATTAAATTTATTAATATATAGTAATAACGAGAATTAAAATAATGTTAATGATTAGTATAATAGTGTTACAAAATAGTGTTACAATATAGTAAAACACAAAACATAAAACAAACAAACAATATTAGAAATAACATGAATTAAAATAATAATAATGATTAGTATAAATAGTGTTACAAAATAGTGTTACAAAATAGTAAAACATAACACAAAAAAATATATTAATAACATGAATTAAATTATGATAATGTTTAGTACAATAGTGTTACAAAATAGTTGTTACAAAAATAGTAAAACATTAAAACAATAAAACAAACAAACAATATAGTAATAACATGAATTAAATAATGATAATGATTAGTATAATAGTGTTACAAAATAGTGTTACAGTATAGTAAAACATAAAACATAAAACAAACAAACAATATAGTAATAACATGTATTAAATAATGATATTGATTAGTATAATAGTGTGACAATATAGTAAAACATAAAACAAACAAACAATATAGTAATAACATTAATTGAAATTATTAATACAGTAATAACATGAATTAAATAATGATAAGATTAGTATAATAGTGTTACAAAATAGTGTTACAAAAGCCATAAAACAAACAAACAATATAGTAATAACATGAATTAAATAATGATAATGATTAGTGTAATAGTGTTACAAAACACTGTTACAATATAGTAAAACATAAAAATACAAAACAGACAAACAATATAGTAATAACATGAATTAAAATTATTAATATGGCAATAACATGATTTAAATAATGATAATGATTAGTATAATAGTGTTACAAAATACTGTTACAATATAGTAAAACATAAAACATAAAACAAACAAAAAATATAGGAATAAGATGAATTAAAATAATTAATATAGTAATAGCCTGAATTAAATAATGTTAATGATTAGTATAATAGTGTTACAAAATAGTAAAACATAAGAAGTAAAAAAGAAACAAACAATATAGTAGTAATATGAATTAAATAATGATAATGATTAGCATAATAGTCTTAAAAAATAGGGTAAAAAAAACATAAAACAAACAAACAATATGGTAATAACATGAATTAAAATTATTAATATAGTAATAACATGTATTAAATAATGATAATGATTAGTATAATAGTGTTACAAAATAGTAAAACACAAAATATAAAACAAACAAACAATATAGTAATAACATGAATTAATAATCATAATTATTAGTATAATAGTGTCACGACATAGTGTTAAAAATAGGGTTACAAAAAACATAAAAAAAACAAACAATATAGTAATAAACATGAATTAAAATTATTAATATAGTAATAACGTGAACTAGATAATGATAATGATTAGTATAATAGTGTTACAAAATAGTGTTACAGAATAGTAAAACTAAAACATAAAACAAACAAACCATATAGTAATAACGCGAATTAAAAAATGATAATGATTAGTATAATATTGTTACAAAATAGTGTTGCACGTTAGTAAAACATGAAGCATAGAACAAAAAAACAATTTAGTAATAACAGGAATTAAAATTTATTATAGTAATAACATGAATTAAATAATGATAATGATTAGTATAGTAGTGTTACAAAATAGTGTTACAAAATACTAAAACATAAAAACATAGAACAAACAACATTATACTAGTAACATGAATTAAAATTATTAATATAGTAATAACATGAATTAAATAATGATAATTATTAGTATAATAGTGGTACAAAATAGTGTTACAAAATTAGTAACACATAAAACAAAAAACAATATAGTTGTAACATGAATTAAAATTATTAATATACTAATAACATGAATTAAATAATGATAATGATTAGTTAATAGTGTTACAAAATAGTGCTACAATATAGCAAAACATAAAACATAAAACAAACAAACAATATACTAGTAACATGAATTAAAATTATTAATACAGTAATAACATGAATTAAATATGATAGGATTAGTATAATAGTGTTACGAAATAGTAAAAAATAAAATATAAAAAGAAACAAACAATATAGTATAAAATGGATTAAAATTATTAATATAGTCATAACATGAATAAAATAATGATAATGATTAGTATAATAGTGTTGCAAAATAGTGTTACAATACAAAAAAAAACATAAAACAAACAAACAATATATTAATAACATGAATTAAATAATGATTATGATTATTATAATGTGTTACAAAAAAGTGTTACAGAATAGTAAAACATAAAACGTAAAACAAACAAACAATATAGTAATAACATGAATTAAAATTATTAATGTAGTAATAACATGAAATATAGAGAAAATGATTTGGATAATAGTGTTACAAATATGCAAAACATAAAGCATAAAACAAACGAACAGTATAATGATAAAATGAATTAAATAATGACATTGATTAGTATAATAGTGTTACAATATAGTAAACATAAAACATAAAAAAAACAAAACAATATAGTAATAACATGAATTGAAATTATTAATACAGTAATAACATGAACTAAATAATGATAATGATTAGTATAATAGTGTTAAAAATACTATTACAATATAGTAAAACATAAAACAGACAAACAGACAAACAATATAGTAATAACATGAATTAAAATTATTAATATGGCAATAACATGAATTAATAATGATAATGATTAGTATAATAGTGTTACAAAATACTGTTACAATATAGTAAACATAAAACATAAAACAAACAAAAAATATAGGAATAAGATGAAATAAAATAATTAATATAGTAATAACATAAACTAAATAATGTTATCAGTGTTAAAAATAGTAAAACATAAAACACAAAACAAACAAACAATATACTAATAACATGAATTAACTAATGATAATGATTATCATAATAGTGTTACAAAATAGGGTTACAAAAAAATACAACAAATAAACAATATACTAATAACATGAATTAAAATTATTAATATAGTAATAACGTTAATTGAATAACAATAATGATTAGTATAATAGTGTTACAAAATAGTAAAACATAAAAACAACAAACAATATAGTAATAACATGAATTAAATAATTATAATGATTAGTATAACAGTGTTACAAAATAGTGTTCCAATATAGTAAAACATAAAACATAAAACAAAAAAACAATATAGTAATAAAATGAATTAAATAAGTTTATATTTTTATAATAGTGTTACAAAGTAGTATTACAAAATAGTAAAACATAAAAAACAAACACATGAAAAATATATATTGTAATAACATGAATTAAATTATTAATATAGTAATAACGAGAATTAAATAATGATAAATTGATAGTATAATAGTGTTACAAAATAGTAAAAAAAAAATAAAAAAACAAACAATATAGAAATAACATGAATTAAATAATAATAATGATTAGTATAAAGTGTTAGAAAATAGTGTTACAATATAGTAACATAAAACAAAAAAACAATATATTAATAAATGAATAAATAATGTTAATGTTTAGTACATAGTGTTACAAGATAGTTTTACAAAATAGTAAAACATAAAACATAAAACAAACAAACAATATAGTAATAACATGAATTAAATAATGATAATGATTATATAATTGTTAAATAATAGTGCTACAAAATAGTGTTACAAAATTGTTAAAAATAAAAACATAAAACAAAAAACAATATAGTAATAACACGAATTAAAATTATTAATATAGTAATAACATGAATTAAATAATGATAATGATTAGTATAATAGTGTTACAAAATAGTGTTACAATATAGTAAAACATAAAACATAAAACAAACAAACAATATAGTAATAACATGAATTAAATAATGATAATGATTAGTATAATAGTGTGACAATATAGTAAAACATAAAACAAACAAACAAAAAAACAAAAATATAGTAATAACATTAATTATTATTAATAAGTAATAACATGAATTAAATAATGATAAGATTAGTATAATAGTGTTACAAATATTACAAAACCATAAAAAAACAAACAATATAGTAATAACATGAATTAAATAATGATAATGATTAGTGTAATAGTGTTACAAAACACTGTTACAATATAGTAAAACATAAAATACAAAACAGACAAACAATATAGTAATAACATGAATTAAAATTATTAATATGGCAATAACATGATTTAAATAATGATAATGATTAGTATAATAGTGTTACAAAATACTGTTACAATATAGTAAAACATAAAACATAAAACAAACAAAAAATATAGGAATAAGATGAATTAAAATAATTAATATAGTAATAACCTGAATTAAATAATGTTAATGATTAGTATAATAGTGTTACAAAATAGTAAAACATAAGAAGTAAAAAAGAAACAAACAATATAGTAGTAATATGAATTAAATAATGATAATGATTAGCATAATAGTCTTACAAAATAGGGTAAAAAAAACATAAAACAAACAAACAATATGGTAATAACATGAATTAAAATTATTAATATAGTAATAACATGTATTAAATAATGATAATGATTAGTATAATAGTGTTACAAAATAGTAAAACACAAAACATAAAACAAACAAACAATATAGTAATAACATGAATTAATAATCATAATTATTAGTATAATAGTGTCACAACATAGTGTTAAAAAATAGGGTTACAAAAAACATAAAAAAAACAAACAATATAGTAATAACATGAATTAAAATTATTAATATAGTAATAACGTGAACTAGATAATGATAATGATTAGTATAATAGTGTTACAAAATAGTGTTACAGAATAGTAAAACATAAAACATAAAACAAACAAACCATATAGTAATAACGTGAATTAAAAAATGATAATGATTAGTATAATATTGTTACAAAATAGTGTTGCACGTTAGTAAAACATGAAGCATAGAACAAACAAACAATTTAGTAATAACAGGAATTAAAATTATTAATATAGTAATAACATGAATTAAATAATGATAATGATTAGTATAGTAGTGTTACAAAATAGTGTTACAAAATACTAAAACATAAAACATAGAACAAACAAACAATATACTAGTAACATGAATTAAAATTATTAATATAGTAATAACATGAATTAAATAACGATAATTATTAGTATAATAGTGGTACAAAATAGTGTTACAAATTAGTAAAACATAAAACAAACAAACAATATAGTTGTAACATGAATTAAAATTATTAATATACTAATAACATGAATTAAATAATGATAATGATTAGTATAATAGTGTTACAAAATAGTGCTACAATATAGCAAAACATAAAACATAAAACAAACAAACAATATACTAGTAACATGAATTAAAATTATTAATACAGTAATAACATGAATTAAATAATGATAGGATTAGTATAATAGTGTTACGAAATAGTAAAAAATAAAATATAAAAGAAACAAACAATATAGTAATAAAATGGATTAAAATTATTAATATAGTCATAACATGAATAAAATAATGATAATGATTAGTATAATAGTGTTGCAAAATAGTGTTACAATACAAAAAAACATAAAACAAACAAACAATATATTAATAACATGAATTAAATAATGATAATGATTAGTATAATAGTGTTACAAAAAAGTGTTACAGAATAGTAAAACATAAAACGTAAAACAAACAAACAATATAGTAATAACATGAATTAAAATTATTAATGTAGTAATAACATGAAATAAATAAGGAAAATGATTTGGATAATAGTGTTACAAATATGCAAAACATAAAGCATAAAACAAACGAACAGTATAATGATAAAATGAATTAAATAATGACATTGATTAGTATAATAGTGTTACAATATAGTAAAACATAAAACATAAAACAAACAAACAATATAGTAATAACATGAATTGAAATTATTAATACAGTAATAACATGAACTAAATAATGATAATGATTAGTATAATAGTGTTAAAAAATACTATTACAATATAGTAAAACATAAAACAGACAAACAGACAAACAATATAGTAATAACATGAATTAAAATTATTAATATGGCAATAACATGAATTAAATAATGATAATGATTAGTATAATAGTGTTACAAAATACTGTTACAATATAGTAAAACATAAAACATAAAACAAACAAAAAATATAGGAATAAGATGAAATAAAATAATTAATATAGTAATAACATAAACTAAATAATGTTAATGATCAGTATAACAGTGTTAAAAAATAGTAAAACATAAAACACAAAACAAACAAACAATATACTAATAACATGAATTAACTAATGATAATGATTATCATAATAGTGTTACAAAATAGGGTTACAAAAAACATACAACAAATAAACAATATACTAATAACATGAATTAAAATTATTAATATAGTAATAACGTTAATTGAATAACAATAATGATTAGTATAATAGTGTTACAAAATAGTAAAACATAAAACAAACAAACAATATAGTAATAACATGAATTAAACAAAATAATGATTAGTATAATGTTTATTGAATAACAATAATTATTAGTATAATAGTGTTACAAAATAGTAAAACATAAAACAAACAAACAATATGGTAATAACAATAATGATTAGTATAATGTTACAAAATGTTCCAAAGTAAAACATAAAACATAAAACAAACAAACAAATAGTAATAAAATGAATTAAATTTATAATAATGTTACAAAGTAGTATTACAAAATAGTAAAACATAAAACAAACACAAACAATATAGTAATAACATGAACTAAATAATGATAATCATTAGTATAATAGTTTAACAAAATAGTAAAAAATAAAAAATAAAACAAATAAACAATATAGTAATAACATGAATTAAATTTATTAATATAGTAATAACAAGAATTAAATAATGATAATGATTAGTATAATACTGTTACAAAATAGTGTTACAATATAGTAAAACACAAAACATAAAACAAACAAACAATATAGAAATAACATGAATTAAATAATAATAATGATTAGTATAATAGTGTTAGAAAATAGTGTTACAATATAGTAAAACATAAAACAAAAAAACAATATATTAATAACATGAACTAACTAATGTTAATGTTTAGTACAATAGTGTTACAAGATAGTTTTACAAAATAGTAAAACATAAAACATAAAACAAACAAACAATATAGTAATAACATGAATTAAATAATGATAATGATTAGTATAATAGTGTTACAAAATAGCAAAATATAAAACATAAAAAAGCAAACAATATAGTAATAACATGAATTAAAATTATTAATATGGTAATAACATGAATTAAATAATGATAATGATTAGTATAATAGCGTTACAAAATAGTGCTACAAAATAGTGTTACAAAATTGTAAAAAATAAAACATAAAACAAACAAACAATATAGTAATAAC
Organism: Pinus tabuliformis; assembly: GCA_031772625.1. NCBI lineage: Eukaryota > Viridiplantae > Streptophyta > Pinopsida > Pinales > Pinaceae > Pinus > Pinus tabuliformis. The sequence goes on from CM062804.1 coordinate 1,061,524,341, forward strand.
ACGAATTAAAATTATTAATATAGTAATAACATGAATTAAATAATGATAATGATTAGTATAATAGTGTTACAAAATAGTGTTACAGTATAGTAAAACATAAAACATAAAACAAACAAACAATATAGTAATAACATGTATTAAATAATGATATTGATTAGTATAATAGTGTGACAATATAGTAAAACATAAAACATAAAACAAACAAACAATATAGTAATAACATTAATTGAAATTATTAATACAGTAATAACATGAATTAAATAATGATAAGATTAGTATAATAGTGTTACAAAATGGTGTTACAAAAGCCATAAAACAAACAAACAATATAGTAATAACATGAATTAAATAATGATAATGATTAGTGTAATAGTGTTACAAAACACTGTTACAATATAGTAAAACATAAAATACAAAACAGACAAACAATATAGTAATAACATGAATTAAAATTATTAATATGGCAATAACATGATTTAAATAATGATAATGATTAGTATAATAGTGTTACAAAATACTGTTACAATATAGTAAAACATAAAACATAAAACAAACAAAAAATATAGGAATAAGATGAATTAAAATAATTAATATAGTAATAACCTGAATTAAATAATGTTAATGATTAGTATAATAGTGTTACAAAATAGTAAAACATAAGAAGTAAAAAAGAAACAAACAATATAGTAGTAATATGAATTAAATAATGATAATGATTAGCATAATAGTCTTACAAAATAAGGTAAAAAAAACATAAAACAAACAAACAATATGGTAATAACATGAATTAAAATTATTAATATAGTAATAACATGTATTAAATAATGATAATGATTAGTATAATAGTGTTACAAAATAGTAAAACACAAAACATAAAACAAACAAACAATATAGTAATAACATGAATTAATAATCATAATTATTAGTATAATAGTGTCACAACATAGTGTTAAAAAATAGGGTTACAAAAAACATAAAAAAAACAAACAATATAGTAATAACATGAATTAAAATTATTAATATAGTAATAACGTGAACTAGATAATGATAATGATTAGTATAATAGTGTTACAAAATAGTGTTACAGAATAGTAAAACATAAAACATAAAACAAACAAACCATATAGTAATAACGCGAATTAAAAAATGATAATGATTAGTATAATATTGTTACAAAATAGTGTTGCACGTTAGTAAAACATGAAGCATAGAACAAACAAACAATTTAGTAATAACAGGAATTAAAATTATTAATATAGTAATAACATGAATTAAATAATGATAATGATTAGTATAGTAGTGTTACAAAATAGTGTTACAAAATACTAAAACATAAAACATAGAACAAACAAACAATATACTAGTAACATGAATTAAAATTATTAATATAGTAATAACATGAATTAAATAACGATAATTATTAGTATAATAGTGGTACAAAATAGTGTTACAAATTAGTAAAACATAAAACAAACAAACAATATAGTTGTAACATGAATTAAAATTATTAATATACTAATAACATGAATTAAATAATGATAATGATTAGTATAATAGTGTTACAAAATAGTGCTACAATATAGCAAAACATAAAACATAAAACAAACAAACAATATACTAGTAACATGAATTAAAATTATTAATACAGTAATAACATGAATTAAATAATGATACGATTAGTATAATAGTGTTACGAAATAGTAAAAAATAAAATATAAAAGAAACAAACAATATAGTAATAAAATGGATTAAAATTATTAATATAGTCATAACATGAATAAAATAATGATAATGATTAGTATAATAGTGTTGCAAAATAGTGTTACAATACAAAAAAACATAAAACAAACAAACAATATATTAATAACATGAATTAAATAATGATAATGATTAGTATAATAGTGTTACAAAAAAGTGTTACAGAATAGTAAAACATAAAACGTAAAACAAACAAACAATATATTAATAACATGAATTAAAATTATTAATGTAGTAATAACATGAAATAAATAAGGAAAATGATTTGGATAATAGTGTTACAAATATGCAAAACATAAAGCATAAAACAAACGAACAGTATAATGATAAAATGAATTAAATAATGACATTGATTAGTATAATAGTGTTACAAAATAGTGTTACAATATAGTAAAACATAAAACATAAAACAAACAAACAATATAGTAATAACATGAATTGAAATTATTAATACAGTAATAACATGAACTAAATAATGATAATGATTAGTATAATAGTGTTAAAAAATACTATTACAATATAGTAAAACATAAAACAGACAAACAGACAAACAATATAGTAATAACATGAATTAAAATTATTAATATGGCAATAACATGAATTAAATAATGATAATGATTAGTATAATAGTGTTACAAAATACTGTTACAATATAGTAAAACATAAAACATAAAACAAACAAAAAATATAGGAATAAGATGAAATAAAATAATTAATATAGTAATAACATAAACTAAATAATGTTAATGATCAGTATAACAGTGTTAAAAAATAGTAAAACATAAAACACAAAACAAACAAACAATATACTAATAACATGAATTAACTAATGATAATGATTATCATAATAGTGTTACAAAATAGGGTTACAAAAAACATACAACAAATAAACAATATACTAATAACATGAATTAAAATTATTAATATAGTAATAACGTTAATTGAATAACAATAATGATTAGTATAATAGTGTTACAAAATAGTAAAACATAAAACAAACAAACAATATAGTAATAACATGAATTAAATAATTATAATGATTAGTATAACAGTGTTACAAAATAGTGTTCCAATATAGTAAAACATAAAACATAAAACAAACAAACAATATAGTAATAAAATGAATTAAATAATGTGTGTATTTTTATAATAGTGTTACAAAGTAGTATTACAAAATAGTAAAACATAAAACACACAAACAATATAGTAATAACATGAATTAAAATTATTAATATAGTAATAACATGAACTAAATAATGATAATCATTAGTATAATAGTGTAACAAAATAGTAAAAAATAAAAAATAAAACAAATAAACAATATAGTAATAACATGAATTAAATTTATTAATATAGTAATAACAAGAATTAAATAATGATAATGATTAGTATAATACTGTTACAAAATAGTGTTACAATATAGTAAAACACAAAACATAAAACAAACAAACAATATAGAAATAACATGAATTAAATAATAATAATGATTAGTATAATAGTGTTAGAAAATAGTGTTACAATATAGTAAAACATAAAACAAAAAAACAATATATTAATAACATGAACTAACTAATGTTAATGTTTAGTACAATAGTGTTACAAGATAGTTTTACAAAATAGTAAAACATAAATCATAAAACAAACAAACAATATAGTAATAACATGAATTAAATAATGATAATGATTAGTATAATAGTGTTACAAAATAGCAAAATATAAAACATAAAAAAGCAAACAATATAGTAATAACATGAATTAAAATTATTAATATGATAATAACATGAATTAAATAATGATAATGATTAGTATAATAGCGTTACAAAATAGTGCTACAAAATAGTGTTACAAAATTGTAAAAAATAAAACATAAAACAAACAAACAATATAGTAATAACACGAATTAAAATTATTAATATAGTAATAACATGAATTAAATAATGATAATGATTAGTATAATAGTGTTACAAAATAGTGTTACAGTATAGTAAAACATAAAACATAAAACAAACAAACAATATAGTAATAACATGTATTAAATAATGATATTGATTAGTATAATAGTGTGACAATATAGTAAAACATAAAACATAAAACAAACAAACAATATAGTAATAACATTAATTGAAATTATTAATACAGTAATAACATGAATTAAATAATGATAAGATTAGTATAATAGTGTTACAAAATAGTGTTACAAAAGCCATAAAACAAACAAACAATATAGTAATAACATGAATTAAATAATGATAATGATTAGTGTAATAGTGTTACAAAACACTGTTACAATATAGTAAAACATAAAATACAAAACAGACAAACAATATAGTAATAACATGAATTAAAATTATTAATATGGCAATAACATGATTTAAATAATGATAATGATTAGTATAATAGTGTTACAAAATACTGTTACAATATAGTAAAACATAAAACATAAAACAAACAAAAAATATAGGAATAAGATGAATTAAAATAATTAATATAGTAATAACCTGAATTAAATAATGTTAATGATTAGTATAATAGTGTTACAAAATAGTAAAACATAAGAAGTAAAAAAGAAACAAACAATATAGTAGTAATATGAATTAAATAATGATAATGATTAGCATAATAGTCTTACAAAATAGGGTAAAAAAAACATAAAACAAACAAACAATATGGTAATAACATGAATTAAAATTATTAATATAGTAATAACATGTATTAAATAATGATAATGATTAGTATAATAGTGTTACAAAATAGTAAAACACAAAACATAAAACAAACAAACAATATAGTAATAACATGAATTAATAATCATAATTATTAGTATAATAGTGTCACAACATAGTGTTAAAAAATAGGGTTACAAAAAACATAAAAAAAACAAACAATATAGTAATAACATGAATTAAAATTATTAATATAGTAATAACGTGAACTAGATAATGATAATGATTAGTATAATAGTGTTACAAAATAGTGTTACAGAATAGTAAAACATAAAACATAAAACAAACAAACCATATAGTAATAACGCGAATTAAAAAATGATAATGATTAGTATAATATTGTTACAAAATAGTGTTGCACGTTAGTAAAACATGAAGCATAGAACAAACAAACAATTTAGTAATAACAGGAATTAAAATTATTAATATAGTAATAACATGAATTAAATAATGATAATGATTAGTATAGTAGTGTTACAAAATAGTGTTACAAAATACTAAAACATAAAACATAGAACAAACAAACAATATACTAGTAACATGAATTAAAATTATTAATATAGTAATAACATGAATTAAATAACGATAATTATTAGTATAATAGTGGTACAAAATAGTGTTACAAATTAGTAAAACATAAAACAAACAAACAATATAGTTGTAACATGAATTAAAATTATTAATATACTAATAACATGAATTAAATAATGATAATGATTAGTATAATAGTGTTACAAAATAGTGCTACAATATAGCAAAACATAAAACATAAAACAAACAAACAATATACTAGTAACATGAATTAAAATTATTAATACAGTAATAACATGAATTAAATAATGATAGGATTAGTATAATAGTGTTACGAAATAGTAAAAAAGAAAATATAAAAGAAACAAACAATATAGTAATAAAATGGATTAAAATTATTAATATAGTCATAACATGAATAAAATAATGATAATGATTAGTATAATAGTGTTGCAAAATAGTGTTACAATACAAAAAAACATAAAACAAACAAACAATATATTAATAACATGAATTAAATAATGATAATGATTAGTATAATAGTGTTACAAAAAAGTGTTACAGAATAGTAAAACATAAAACGTAAAACAAACAAACAATATAGTAATAACATGAATTAAAATTATTAATGTAGTAATAACATGAAATAAATAAGGAAAATGATTTGGATAATAGTGTTACAAATATGCAAAACATAAAGCATAAAACAAACGAACAGTATAATGATAAAATGAATTAAATAATGACATTGATTAGTATAATAGTGTTACAAAATAGTGTTACAATATAGTAAAACATAAAACATAAAACAAACAAACAATATAGTAATAACATGAATTGAAATTATTAATACAGTAATAACATGAACTAAATAATGATAATGATTAGTATAATAGTGTTAAAAAATACTATTACAATATAGTAAAACATAAAACAGACAAACAGACAAACAATATAGTAATAACATGAATTAAAATTATTAATATGGCAATAACATGAATTAAATAATGATAATGATTAGTATAATAGTGTTACAAAATACTGTTACAATATAGTAAAACATAAAACATAAAACAAACAAAAAATATAGGAATAAGATGAAATAAAATAATTAATATAGTAATAACATAAACTAAATAATGTTAATGATCAGTATAACAGTGTTAAAAAATAGTAAAACATAAAACACAAAACAAACAAACAATATACTAATAACATGAATTAACTAATGATAATGATTATCATAATAGTGTTACAAAATAGGGTTACAAAAAACATACAACAAATAAACAATATACTAATAACATGAATTAAAATTATTAATATAGTAATAACGTTAATTGAATAACAATAATGATTAGTATAATAGTGTTACAAAATAGTAAAACATAAAACAAACAAACAATATAGTAATAACATGAATTAAATAATTATAATGATTAGTATAACAGTGTTACAAAATAGTGTTCCAATATAGTAAAACATAAAACATAAAACAAACAAACAATATAGTAATAAAATGAATTAAATAATGTTTATATTTTTATAATAGTGTTACAAAGTAGTATTACAAAATAGTAAAACATAAAACACACAAACAATATAGTAATAACATGAATTAAAATTATTAATATAGTAATAACATGAACTAAATAATGATAATCATTAGTATAATAGTGTTACAAAATAGTAAAAAATAAAAAATAAAACAAATAAACAATGTAGTAATAACATGAATTAAATTTATTAATATAGTAATAACAAGAATTAAATAATGATAATGATTAGTATAGTACTGTTACAAAATAGTGTTACAATATAGTAAAACACAAAACATAAAACAAACAAACAATATAGAAATAACATGAATTAAATAATAATAATGATTAGTATAATAGTGTTAGAAAATAGTGTTACAATATAGTAAAACATAAAACAAAAAAACAATATATTAATAACATGAACTAACTAATGTTAATGTTTAGTACAATAGTGTTACAAGATAGTTTTACAAAATAGTAAAACATAAAACATAAAACAAACAAACAATATAGTAATAACATCAATTAAATAATGATAATGATTAGTATAATAGTGTTACAAAATAGTGTTACAGTATAGTAAAACATAAAACATAAAACAAACAAACAATATAGTAATAACATGTATTAAATAATGATATTGATTAGTATAATAGTGTGACAATATAGTAAAACATAAAACAAACAAACAATATAGTAATAACATTAATTGAAATTATTAATACAGTAATAACATGAATTAAATAATGATAAGATTAGTATAATAGTGTTACAAAATAGTGTTACAAAAGCCATAAAACAAACAAACAATATAGTAATAACATGAATTAAATAATGATAATGATTAGTGTAATAGTGTTACAAAACACTGTTACAATATAGTAAAACATAAAATACAAAACAGACAAACAATATAGTAATAACATGAATTAAAATTATTAATATGGCAATAACATGATTTAAATAATGATAATGATTAGTATAATAGTGTTACAAAATACTGTTACAATATAGTAAAACATAAAACATAAAACAAACAAAAAATATAGGAATAAGATGAATTAAAATAATTAATATAGTAATAACCTGAATTAAATAATGTTAATGATTAGTATAATAGTGTTACAAAATAGTAAAACATAAGAAGTAAAAAAGAAACAAACAATATAGTAGTAATATGAATTAAATAATGATAATGATTAGCATAATAGTCTTACAAAATAGGGTAAAAAAAACATAAAACAAACAAACAATATGGTAATAACATGAATTAAAATTATTAATATAGTAATAACATGTATTAAATAATGATAATGATTAGTATAATAGTGTTACAAAATAGTAAAACACAAAACATAAAACAAACAAACAATATAGTAATAACATGAATTAATAATCATAATTATTAGTATAATAGTGTCACAACATAGTGTTAAAAAATAGGGTTACAAAAAACATAAAAAAAACAAACAATATAGTAATAACATGAATTAAAATTATTAATATAGTAATAACGTGAACTAGATAATGATAATGATTAGTATAATAGTGTTACAAAATAGTGTTACAGAATAGTAAAACATAAAACATAAAACAAACAAACCATATAGTAATAACGCGAATTAAAAAATGATAATGATTAGTATAATATTGTTACAAAATAGTGTTGCACGTTAGTAAAACATGAAGCATAGAACAAACAAACAATTTAGTAATAACAGGAATTAAAATTATTAATATAGTAATAACATGAATTAAATAATGATAATGATTAGTATAGTAGTGTTACAAAATAGTGTTACAAAATACTAAAACATAAAACATAGAACAAACAAACAATATACTAGTAACATGAATTAAAATTATTAATATAGTAATAACATGAATTAAATAATGATAATTATTAGTATAATAGTGGTACAAAATAGTGTTACAAATTAGTAAAACATAAAACAAACAAACAATATAGTTGTAACATGAATTAAAATTATTAATATACTAATAACATGAATTAAATAATGATAATGATTAGTATAATAGTGTTACAAAATAGTGCTACAATATAGCAAAACATAAAACATAAAACAAACAAACAATATACTAGTAACATGAATTAAAATTATTAATACAGTAATAACATGAATTAAATAATGATAGGATTAGTATAATAGTGTTACGAAATAGTAAAAAAGAAAATATAAAAGAAACAAACAATATAGTAATAAAATGGATTAAAATTATTAATATAGTCATAACATGAATAAAATAATGATAATGATTAGTATAATAGTGTTGCAAAATAGTGTTACAATACAAAAAAACATAAAACAAACAAACAATATATTAATAACATGAATTAAATAATGATAATGATTAGTATAATAGTGTTACAAAAAAGTGTTACAGAATAGTAAAACATAAAACGTAAAACAAACAAACAATATAGTAATAACATGAATTAAAATTATTAATGTAGTAATAACATGAAATAAATAAGGAAAATGATTTGGATAATAGTGTTACAAATATGCAAAACATAAAGCATAAAACAAACGAACAGTATAATGATAAAATGAATTAAATAATGACATTGATTAGTATAATAGTGTTACAAAATAGTGTTACAATATAGTAAAACATAAAACATAAAACAAACAAACAATATAGTAATAACATGAATTGAAATTATTAATACAGTAATAACATGAACTAAATAATGATAATGACTAGTATAATAGTGTTAAAAAATACTATTACAATATAGTAAAACATAAAACAGACAAACAGACAAACAATATAGTAATAACATGAATTAAAATTATTAATATGGCAATAACATGAATTAAATAATGATAATGATTAGTATAATAGTGTTACAAAATACTGTTACAATATAGTAAAACATAAAACATAAAACAAACAAAAAATATAGGAATAAGATGAAATAAAATAATTAATATAGTAATAACATAAACTAAATAATGTTAATGATCAGTATAACAGTGTTAAAAAATAGTAAAACATAAAACACAAAACAAACAAACAATATACTAATAACATGAATTAACTAATGATAATGATTATCATAATAGTGTTACAAAATAGGGTTACAAAAAACATACAACAAATAAACAATATACTAATAACATGAATTAAAATTATTAATATAGTAATAACGTTAATTGAATAACAATAATGATTAGTATAATAGTGTTACAAAATAGTAAAACATAAAACAAACAAACAATATAGTAATAACATGAATTAAATAATTATAATGATTAGTATAACAGTGTTACAAAATAGTGTTCCAATATAGTAAAACATAAAACATAAAACAAACAAACAATATAGTAATAAAATGAATTAAATAATGTTTATATTTTTATAATAGTGTTACAAAGTAGTATTACAAAATAGTAAAACATAAAACACACAAACAATATAGTAATAACATGAATTAAAATTATTAATATAGTAATAACATGAACTAAATAATGATAATCATTAGTATAATAGTGTTACAAAATAGTAAAAAATAAAAAATAAAACAAATAAACAATGTAGTAATAACATGAATTAAATTTATTAATATAGTAATAACAAGAATTAAATAATGATAATGATTAGTATAGTACTGTTACAAAATAGTGTTACAATATAGTAAAACACAAAACATAAAACAAACAAACAATATAGAAATAACATGAATTAAATAATAATAATGATTAGTATAATAGTGTTAGAAAATAGTGTTACAATATAGTAAAACATAAAACAAAAAAACAATATATTAATAACATGAACTAACTAATGTTAATGTTTAGTACAATAGTGTTACAAGATAGTTTTACAAAATAGTAAAACATAAAACATAAAACAAACAAACAATATAGTAATAACATGAATTAAATAATGATAATGATTAGTATAATAGTGTTACAAAATAGCAAAATATAAAACATAAAAAAGCAAACAATATAGTAATAACATGAATTAAATAATTATAATGATTAGTGTAATAGTGTTACAAAACACTGTTACAATATAGTAAAACATAAAATACAAAACAGACAAACAATATAGTAATAACATGAATTAAAATTATTAATATGGCAATAACATGATTTAAATAATGATAATGATTAGTATAATAGTGTTACAAAATACTGTTACAATATAGTAAAACATAAAACATAAAACAAACAAAAAATATAGGAATAAGATGAATTAAAATAATTAATATAGTAATAACCTGAATTAAATAATGTTAATGATTAGTATAATAGTGTTACAAAATAGTAAAACATAAGAAGTAAAAAAGAAACAAACAATATAGTAGTAATATGAATTAAATAATGATAATGATTAGCATAATAGTCTTAAAAATAGGGTAAAAAAAACATAAAACAAACAAACAATATGGTAATAACATGAATTAAAATTATTAATATAGTAATAACATGTATTAAATAATGATAATGATTAGTATAATAGTGTTACAAAATAGTAAAACACAAAATATAAAACAAACAAACAATATAGTAATAACATGAATTAATAATCATAATTATTAGTATAATAGTGTCACAACATAGTGTTAAAAAATAGGGTTACAAAAAACATAAAAAAAACAAACAATATAGTAATAACATGAATTAAAATTATTAATATAGTAATAACGTGAACTAGATAATGATAATGATTAGTATAATAGTGTTACAAAATAGTGTTACAGAATAGTAAAACATAAAACATAAAACAAACAAACCATATAGTAATAACGTGAATTAAAAAATGATAATGATTAGTATAATATTGTTACAAAATAGTGTTGCACGTTAGTAAAACATGAAGCATAGAACAAACAAACAATTTAGTAATAACAGGAATTAAAATTATTAATATAGTAATAACATGAATTAAATAATGATAATGATTAGTATAGTAGTGTTACAAAATAGTGTTACAAAATACTAAAACATAAAACATAGAACAAACAAACAATATACTAGTAACATGAATTAAAATTATTAATATAGTAATAACATGAATTAAATAATGATAATTATTAGTATAATAGTGGTACAAAATAGTGTTACAAATTAGTAAAACATAAAACAAACAAACAATATAGTTGTAACATGAATTAAAATTATTAATATACTAATAACATGAATTAAATAATGATAATGATTAGTATAATAGTGTTACAAAATAGTGCTACAATATAGCAAAACATAAAACATAAAACAAACAAACAATATACTAGTAACATGAATTAAAATTATTAATACAGTAATAACATGAATTAAATAATGATAGGATTAGTATAATAGTGTTACGAAATAGTAAAAAATAAAATATAAAAGAAACAAACAATATAGTAATAAAATGGATTAAAATTATTAATATAGTCATAACATGAATAAAATAATGATAATGATTAGTATAATAGTGTTGCAAAATAGTGTTACAATACAAAAAAACATAAAACAAACAAACAATATATTAATAACATGAATTAAATAATGATAATGATTAGTATAATAGTGTTACAAAAAAGTGTTACAGAATAGTAAAACATAAAACGTAAAACAAACAAACAATATAGTAATAACATGAATTAAAATTATTAATGTAGTAATAACATGAAATAAATAAGGAAAATGATTTGGATAATAGTGTTACAAATATGCAAAACATAAATCATAAAACAAACGAACAGTATAATGATAAAATGAATTAAATAATGACATTGATTAGTATAATAGTGTTACAATATAGTAAAACATAAAACATAAAACAAACAAACAATATAGTAATAACATGAATTGAAATTATTAATACAGTAATAACATGAACTAAATAATGATAATGATTAGTATAATAGTGTTAAAAAATACTATTACAATATAGTAAAACATAAAACAGACAAACAGACAAACAATATAGTAATAACATGAATTAAAATTATTAATATGGAAATAACATGAATTAAATAATGATAATGATTAGTATAATAGTGTTACAAAATACTGTTACAATATAGTAAAACATAAAACATAAAACAAACAAAAAATATAGGAATAAGATGAAATAAAATAATTAATATAGTAATAACATAAACTAAATAATGTTAACAGTGTTAAAAAATAGTAAAACATAAAACACAAAACAAACAAACAATATACTAATAACATGAATTAACTAATGATAATGATTATCATAATAGTGTTACAAAATAGGGTTACAAAAAACATACAACAAATAAACAATATATTAATAACATGAATTAAAATTATTAATATAGTAATAACGTTAATTGAATAACAATAATGATTAGTATAATAGTGTTACAAAATAGTAAAACATAAAACAAACAAACAATATAGTAATAACATGAATTAAATAATTATAATGATTAGTATAACAGTGTCACAAAATAGTGTTCCAATATAGTAAAACATAAAACATAAAACAAAAAAACAATATAGTAATAAAATGAATTAAATACTGTTTATATTTTTATAATAGTGTTACAAAGTAGTATTACAAAATAGTAAAACATAAAACACACAAACAATATAGTAATAACATGAATTAAAATTATTTATATAGTAATAACATGAATTAAATTTATTAATATAGTAATAACAAGAATTAAATAATGATAATGATTAGTATAGTACTGTTACAAAATAGTGTTACAATATAGTAAAACACAAAACATAAAACAAACAAACAATATAGAAATAACATGAATTAAATAATAATAATGATTAGTATAATAGTGTTAGAAAATAGTGTTACAATATAGTAAAACATAAAACAAAAAAACAATATATTAATAACATGAACTAACTAATGTTAATGTTTAGTACAATAGTGTTACAAGATAGTTTTTCAAAATAGTAAAACATAAAACATAAAACAAACAAACAATATAGTAATAACATGAATTAAATAATGATAATGATTAGTATAATAGTGTTACAAAATAGTGCTACAAAATAGTGTTACAAAATTGTAAAAAATAAAACATAAAACAAACAAACAATATAGTAATAACACGAATTAAAATTATTAATATAGTAATAACATGAATTAAATAATGATAATGATTAGTATAATAGTGTTACAAAATAGTGTTACAGTATAGTAAAACATAAAACATAAAACAAACAAACAATATAGTAATAACATGTATTAAATAATGATATTGATTAGTATAATAGTGTGACAATATAGTAAAACATAAAACAAACAAACATAAAACAAACAAACAATATAGTAATAACATTAATTGAAATTATTAATACAGTAATAACATGAATTAAATAATGATAAGATTAGTATAATAGTGTTACAAAATAGTGTTACAAAAGCCATAAAACAAACAAACAATATAGTAATAACATGAATTAAATAATGATAATGATTAGTGTAATAGTGTTACAAAACACTGTTACAATATAGTAAAACATAAAATACAAAACAGACAAACAATATAGTAATAACATGAATTAAAATTATTAATATGGCAATAACATGATTTAAATAATGATAATGATTAGTATAATAGTGTTACAAAATACTGTTACAATATAGTAAAACATAAAACATAAAACAAACAAAAAATATAGGAATAAGATGAATTAAAATAATTAATATAGTAATAACCTGAATTAAATAATGTTAATGATTAGTATAATAGTGTTACAAAATAGTAAAACATAAGAAGTAAAAAAGAAACAAACAATATAGTAGTAATATGAATTAAATAATGATAATGATTAGCATAATAGTCTTACAAAATAGGGTAAAAAAAACATAAAACAAACAAACAATATGGTAATAACATGAATTAAAATTATTAATATAGTAATAACATGTATTAAATAATGATAATGATTAGTATAATAGTGTTACAAAATAGTAAAACACAAAACATAAAACAAACAAACAATATAGTAATAACATGAATTAATAATCATAATTATTAGTATAATAGTGTCACAACATAGTGTTAAAAAATAGGGTGACAAAAAACATAAAAAAAACAAACAATATAGTAATAACATGAATTAAAATTATTAATATAGTAATAACGTGAACTAGATAATGATAATGATTAGTATAATAGTGTTACAAAATAGTGTTACAGAATAGTAAAACATAAAACATAAAACAAACAAACCATATAGTAATAACGTGAATTAAAAAATGATAATGATTAGTATAATATTGTTACAAAATAGTGTTGCACGTTAGTAAAACATGAAGCATAGAACAAACAAACAATTTAGTAATAACAGGAATTAAAATTATTAATATAGTAATAACATGAATTAAATAATGATAATGATTAGTATAGTAGTGTTACAAAATAGTGTTACAAAATACTAAAACATAAAACATAGAACAAACAAACAATATACTAGTAACATGAATTAAAATTATTAATATAGTAATAACATGAATTAAATAACGATAATTATTAGTATAATAGTGGTACAAAATAGTGTTACAAATTAGTAAAACATAAAACAAACAAACAATATAGTTGTAACATGAATTAAAATTATTAATATACTAATAACATGAATTAAATAATGATAATGATTAGTATAATAGTGTTACAAAATAGTTCTACAATATAGTAAAACATAAAACATAAAACAAACAAACAATATACTAGTAACATGAATTAAAATTATTAATACAGTAATAACATGAATTAAATAATGATAGGATTAGTATAATAGTGTTACGAAATAGTAAAAAATAAAATATAAAAGAAACAAACAATATAGTAATAAAATGGATTAAAATTATTAATATAGTCATAACATGAATAAAATAATGATAATGATTAGTATAATAGTGTTGCAAAATAGTGTTACAATACAAAAAAACATAAAACAAACAAACAATATATTAATAACATGAATTAAATAATGATAATGATTAGTATAATAGTGTTACAAAAAAGTGTTACAGAATAGTAAAACATAAAACGTAAAACAAACAAACAATATAGTAATAACATGAATTAAAATTATTAATGTAGTAATAACATGAAATAAATAAGGAAAATGATTTGGATAATAGTGTTACAAATATGCAAAACATAAAGCATAAAACAAACGAACAGTATAATGATAAAATGAATTAAATAATGACATTGATTAGTATAATAGTGTTACAATATAGTAAAACATAAAACATAAAACAAACAAACAATATAGTAATAACATGAATTGAAATTATTAATACAGTAATAACATGAACTAAATAATGATAATGATTAGTATAATAGTGTTAAAAAATACTATTACAATATAGTAAAACATAAAACAGACAAACAGACAAACAATATAGTAATAACATGAATTAAAATTATTAATATGGCAATAACATGAATTAAATAATGATAATGATTAGTATAATAGTGTTACAAAATACTGTTACAATATAGTAAAACATAAAACATAAAACAAACAAAAAATATAGGAATAAGATGAAATAAAATAATTAATATAGTAATAACATAAACTAAATAATGTTAATGATCAGTATAACAGTGTTAAAAAATAGTAAAACATAAAACACAAAACAAACAAACAATATACTAATAACATGAATTAACTAATGATAATGATTATCATAATAGTGTTACAAAATAGGGTTACAAAAAACATACAACAAATAAACAATATACTAATAACATGAATTAAAATTATTAATATAGTAATAACGTTAATTGAATAACAATAATGATTAGTATAATAGTGTTACAAAATAGTAAAACATAAAACAAACAAACAATATAGTAATAACATGAATTAAAACAAAATAATGATTAGTGTAATAACGTTAATTGAATAACAATAATTATTAGTATAAAAGTGTTACAAAATAGTAAAACATGAAACAAACAAACAATATGGTAATAACAATAATGATTAGTATAACAGTGTTACAAAATAGTGTTACAATATAGTAAAACATAAAACATAAAACAAACAAACCATATAGTAATAAAATGAATTAAATAATGATTATATTTTTATAATAGTGTTACAAAGTAGTATTACAAAATAGTAAAAAAACATAAAACACACAAACAATATAGTAATAACATGAATTAAAATTATTAATATAGTAATAACATGAACTAAATAATGATAATCATTAGTATAATAGTTTTACAAAATAGTAAAAAATAAAAAATAAAACAAATAAACAATGTAGTAATAACATGAATTAAATTTATTAATATAGTAATAACAAGAATTAAATAATGATAATGATTAGTATAATACTGTTACAAAATAGTGTTACAATATAGTAAAACACAAAACATAAAACAAACAAACAATATAGAAATAACATGAATTAAATAATAATAATGATTAGTATAATAGTGTTAGAAAATAGTGTTACAATATAGTAAAAGTAAAACAAAAAAACAATATATTATAACATGAACTAACTAATGTTAATGTTTAGTACAATAGTGTTACAAGATAGTTTTACAAAATAGTAAAACATGACATAAAACAAACAAACAATATAGTAATAACATGAATTAAATAATGATAATGATTAGTATAATAGTGTTACAAAATAGCAAAATATAAAACATAAAAAAGCAAACAATATAGTAATAACATGAATTAAAATTATTAATATGGTAATAACATGAATTAAATAATGATAATGATTAGTATAATAGCGTTACAAAATAGTGCAAAATAGTGTTACAATTGTAAAAAAAAAACATAAAACAAACAAACAATATAGTAATAACACGAATTAAAATTATTAATATAGTAATAACATGAATTAAATAATGATAATGATTAGTATAATAGTGTTACAAAATAGTGTTACAGTATAGTAAAACATAAAACATAAAACAAACAAACAATATAGTAATAACATGTATTAAATAATGATATTGATTAGTATAATAGTGTGACAATATAGTAAAACATAAAACATAAAACAAACAAACAATATAGTAATAACATGAATTGAAATTATTAATACAGTAATAACATGAATTAAATAATGATAAGATTAGTAAAATAGTGTTACAAAACAAACAAACAAAAGCCATAAAACAAACAAACAATATAGTAATAACATGAATTAAATAATGATAATGATTAGTGTAATAGTGTTACAAAACACTGTTACAATATAGTAAAACATAAAATACAAAACAGACAAACAATATAGTAATAACATGAATTAAAATTATTAATATGGCAATAACATGATTTAAATAATGATAATGATTAGTATAATAGTGTTACAAAATACTGTTACAATATAGTAAAACATAAAACATAAAACAAACAAAAAATATAGGAATAAGATGAATTAAAATAATTAATATAGTAATAACCTGAATTAAATAATGTTAATGATTAGTATAATAGTGTTACAAAATAGTAAAACATAAGAAGTAAAAAAGAAACAAACAATATAGTAGTAATATGAATTAAATAATGATAATGATTAGCATAATAGTCTTACAAAATAAGGTAAAAAAAACATAAAACAAACAAACAATATGGTAATAACATGAATTAAAATTATTAATATAGTAATAACATGTATTAAATAATGATAATGATTAGTATAATAGTGTTACAAAATAGTAAAACACATAAAACAAACAAACAATATAGTAATAACATGAATTAATAATCATAATGATTAGTATAATAGTGTCACAACATAGTGTTCCAAAATAGGGTTACAAAAAACATAAAAAAAACAAACAATATAGTAATAAAATGAATTAAATAATGTGTGTATTTTTATAATAGTGTTACAAAGTAGTATTACAAAATAGTAAAACATAAAACACACAAACAATATAGTAATAACATGAATTAAAATTACAAAATATAGTAATAACATGAACTAAATAATGATAATCATTAGTATAATAGTGTAACAAAATAGTAAAAAATAAAAAATAAAACAAATAAACAATATAGTAATAACATGAATTAAATTTATTAATATAGTAATAACAAGAATTAAATAATGATAATGATTAGTATAATACTGTTACAAAATAGTGTTACAATATAGTAAAACACAAAACATAAAACAAACAAACAATATAGAAATAACATGAATTAAAATTATTAATATAGTAATAACATGAATTAAATAACAAAATAATTATTAGTATAATAGTGTACAAAATAGTGTTAAAATTAGTAAAACATAAAACAAATAAACAATATAGTGTAACATGAATTACAAACAAACAATATACTAATAACATGAATTAAATAATGATAATGATTAGTATAATAGTGTTACAAAATAGCTAAATATAGCAAAACATAAAACATAAAAAAAAACAAACAATATAGTAATAACATGAATTAAAATTATTAATACATAATAACATGAATTAAATAATAGATACGAAATAGTGCTACAAAATAGTGTTACAAAATTGTAAAAAATAAAACATAAAACAAACAAACAATATAGTAATAACACGAATTAAAATTATTAATATAGTAATAACATGAATTAAATAATGATAATGATTAGTATAATAGTGTTACAAAATAGTGTTACAGTATAGTAAAACATAAAACATAAAACAAACAAACAATATAGTAATAACATGTATTAAATAATGATATTGATTAGTATAATAGTGTGACAATATAGTAAAACATAAAACATAAAACAAACAAACAATATAGTAATAACATTAATTGAAATTATTAATACAGTAATAACATGAATTAAATAATGATAAGATTAGTATAATAGTGTTACAAAATAGTGTTACAAAAGCCATAAAACAAACAAACAATATAGTAATAACATGAATTAAATAATGATAATGATTAGTGTAATAGTGTTACAAAACACTGTTACAATATAGTAAAACATAAAATACAAAACAGACAAACAATATAGTAATAACATGAATTAAAATTATTAATATGGCAATAACATGATTTAAATAATGATAATGATTAGTATAATAGTGTTACAAAATACTGTTACAATATAGTAAAACATAAAACATAAAACAAACAAAAAATATAGGAATACGATGAATTAAAATAATTAATATAGTAATAACTTGAATTAAATAATGTTAATGATTAGTATAATAGTGTTACAAAATAGTAAAACATAAGAAGTAAAAAAGAAACAAACAATATAGTAGTAATATGAATTAAATAATGATAATGATTAGCATAATAGTCTTACAAAATAGGGTAAAAAAAACATAAAACAAACAAACAATATGGTAATAACATGAATTAAAATTATTAATATAGTAATAACATGTATTAAATAATGATAATGATTAGTATAATAGTGTTACAAAATAGTAAAACACAAAACATAAAACAAACAAACAATATAGTAATAACATGAATTAATAATCATAATTATTAGTATAATAGTGTCACAACATAGTGTTAAAAAATAGGGTTACAAAAAACATAAAAAAAACAAACAATATAGTAATAACATGAATTAAAATTATTAATATAGTAATAACGTGAACTAGATAATGATAATGATTAGTATAATAGTGTTACAAAATAGTGTTACAGAATAGTAAAACATAAAACATAAAACAAACAAACCATATAGTAATAACGCGAATTAAAAAATGATAATGATTAGTATAATATTGTTACAAAATAGTGTTGCACGTTAGTAAAACATGAAGCATAGAACAAACAAACAATTTAGTAATAACAGGAATTAAAATTATTAATATAGTAATAACATGAATTAAATAATGATAATGATTAGTATAGTAGTGTTACAAAATAGTGTTACAAAATACTAAAACATAAAACATAGAACAAACAAACAATATACTAGTAACATGAATTAAAATTATTAATATAGTAATAACATGAATTAAATAACGATAATTATTAGTATAATAGTGGTACAAAATAGTGTTACAAATTAGTAAAACATAAAACAAACAAACAATATAGTTGTAACATGAATTAAAATTATTAATATACTAATAACATGAATTAAATAATGATAATGATTAGTATAATAGTGTTACAAAATAGTGCTACAATATAGCAAAACATAAAACATAAAACAAACAAACAATATACTAGTAACATGAATTAAAATTATTAATACAGTAATAACATGAATTAAATAATGATAGGATTAGTATAATAGTGTTACGAAATAGTAAAAAAGAAAATATAAAAGAAACAAACAATATAGTAATAAAATGGATTAAAATTATTAATATAGTCATAACATGAATAAAATAATGATAATGATTAGTATAATAGTGTTGCAAAATAGTGTTACAATACAAAAAAACATAAAACAAACAAACAATATATTAATAACATGAATTAAATAATGATAATGATTAGTATAATAGTGTTACAAAAAAGTGTTACAGAATAGTAAAACATAAAACGTAAAACAAACAAACAATATAGTAATAACATGAATTAAAATTATTAATGTAGTAATAACATGAAATAAATAAGGAAAATGATTTGGATAATAGTGTTACAAATATGCAAAACATAAAGCATAAAACAAACGAACAGTATAATGATAAAATGAATTAAATAATGACATTGATTAGTATAATAGTGTTACAAAATAGTGTTACAATATAGTAAAACATAAAACATAAAACAAACAAACAATATAGTAATAACATGAATTGAAATTATTAATACAGTAATAACATGAACTAAATAATGATAATGACTAGTATAATAGTGTTAAAAAATACTATTACAATATAGTAAAACATAAAACAGACAAACAGACAAACAATATAGTAATAACATGAATTAAAATTATTAATATGGCAATAACATGAATTAAATAATGATAATGATTAGTATAATAGTGTTACAAAATACTGTTACAATATAGTAAAACATAAAACATAAAACAAACAAAAAATATAGGAATAAGATGAAATAAAATAATTAATATAGTAATAACATAAACTAAATAATGTTAATGATCAGTATAACAGTGTTAAAAAATAGTAAAACATAAAACACAAAACAAACAAACAATATACTAATAACATGAATTAACTAATGATAATGATTATCATAATAGTGTTACAAAATAGGGTTACAAAAAACATACAACAAATAAACAATATACTAATAACATGAATTAAAATTATTAATATAGTAATAACGTTAATTGAATAACAATAATGATTAGTATAATAGTGTTACAAAATAGTAAAACATAAAACAAACAAACAATATAGTAATAACATGAATTAAATAATTATAATGATTAGTATAACAGTGTTACAAAATAGTGTTCCAATATAGTAAAACATAAAACATAAAACAAACAAACAATATAGTAATAAAATGAATTAAATAATGTTTATATTTTTATAATAGTGTTACAAAGTAGTATTACAAAATAGTAAAACATAAAACACACAAACAATATAGTAATAACATGAATTAAAATTATTAATATAGTAATAACATGAACTAAATAATGATAATCATTAGTATAATAGTGTTACAAAATAGTAAAAAATAAAAAATAAAACAAATAAACAATGTAGTAATAACATGAATTAAATTTATTAATATAGTAATAACGAGAATTAAATAATGATAATGATTAGTATAGTACTGTTACAAAATAGTGTTACAATATAGTAAAACACAAAACATAAAACAAACAAACAATATAGAAATAACATGAATTAAATAATAATAATGATTAGTATAATAGTGTTAGAAAATAGTGTTACAATATAGTAAAACATAAAACAAAAAAACAATATATTAATAACATGAACTAACTAATGTTAATGTTTAGTACAATAGTGTTACAAGATAGTTTTACAAAATAGTAAAACATAAAACATAAAACAAACAAACAATATAGTAATAACATGAATTAAATAATGATAATGATTAGTATAATAGTGTTACAAAATAGCAAAATATAAAACATAAAAAAGCAAACAATATAGTAATAACATGAATTAAATAATTATAATGATTAGTGTAATAGTGTTACAAAACACTGTTACAATATAGTAAAACATAAAATACAAAACAGACAAACAATATAGTAATAACATGAATTAAAATTATTAATATGGCAATAACATGATTTAAATAATGATAATGATTAGTATAATAGTGTTACAAAATACTGTTACAATATAGTAAAACATAAAACATAAAACAAACAAAAAATATAGGAATAAGATGAATTAAAATAATTAATATAGTAATAACCTGAATTAAATAATGTTAATGATTAGTATAATAGTGTTACAAAATAGTAAAACATAAGAAGTAAAAAAGAAACAAACAATATAGTAGTAATATGAATTAAATAATGATAATGATTAGCATAATAGTCTTAAAAAATAGGGTAAAAAAAACATAAAACAAACAAACAATATGGTAATAACATGAATTAAAATTATTAATATAGTAATAACATGTATTAAATAATGATAATGATTAGTATAATAGTGTTACAAAATAGTAAAACACAAAATATAAAACAAACAAACAATATAGTAATAACATGAATTAATAATCATAATTATTAGTATAATAGTGTCACGACATAGTGTTAAAAAATAGGGTTACAAAAAACATAAAAAAAACAAACAATATAGTAATAACATGAATTAAAATTATTAATATAGTAATAACGTGAACTAGATAATGATAATGATTAGTATAATAGTGTTACAAAATAGTGTTACAGAATAGTAAAACATAAAACATAAAACAAACAAACCATATAGTAATAACGTGAATTAAAAAATGATAATGATTAGTATAATATTGTTACAAAATAGTGTTGCACGTTAGTAAAACATGAAGCATAGAACAAACAAACAATTTAGTAATAACAGGAATTAAAATTATTAATATAGTAATAACATGAATTAAATAATGATAATGATTAGTATAGTAGTGTTACAAAATAGTGTTACAAAATACTAAAACATAAAACATAGAACAAACAAACAATATACTAGTAACATGAATTAAAATTATTAATATAGTAATAACATGAATTAAATAATGATAATTATTAGTATAATAGTGGTACAAAATAGTGTTACAAATTAGTAAAACATAAAACAAACAAACAATATAGTTGTAACATGAATTAAAATTATTAATATACTAATAACATGAATTAAATAATGATAATGATTAGTATAATAGTGTTACAAAATAGTGCTACAATATAGCAAAACATAAAACATAAAACAAACAAACAATATACTAGTAACATGAATTAAAATTATTAATACAGTAATAACATGAATTAAATAATGATAGGATTAGTATAATAGTGTTACGAAATAGTAAAAAATAAAATATAAAAGAAACAAACAATATAGTAATAAAATGGATTAAAATTATTAATATAGTCATAACATGAATAAAATAATGATAATGATTAGTATAATAGTGTTGCAAAATAGTGTTACAATACAAAAAAACATAAAACAAACAAACAATATATTAATAACATGAATTAAATAATGATAATGATTAGTATAATAGTGTTACAAAAAAGTGTTACAGAATAGTAAAACATAAAACGTAAAACAAACAAACAATATAGTAATAACATGAATTAAAATTATTAATGTAGTAATAACATGAAATAAATAAGGAAAATGATTTGGATAATAGTGTTACAAATATGCAAAACATAAATCATAAAACAAACGAACAGTATAATGATAAAATGAATTAAATAATGACATTGATTAGTATAATAGTGTTACAATATAGTAAAACATAAAACATAAAACAAACAAACAATATAGTAATAACATGAATTGAAATTATTAATACAGTAATAACATGAACTAAATAATGATAATGATTAGTATAATAGTGTTAAAAAATACTATTACAATATAGTAAAACATAAAACAGACAAACAGACAAACAATATAGTAATAACATGAATTAAAATTATTAATATGGAAATAACATGAATTAAATAATGATAATGATTAGTATAATAGTGTTACAAAATACTGTTACAATATAGTAAAACATAAAACATAAAACAAACAAAAAATATAGGAATAAGATGAAATAAAATAATTAATATAGTAATAACATAAACTAAATAATGTTAATGATCAGTATAACAGTGTTAAAAATAGTAAAACATAAAACACAAAACAAACAAACAATATACTAATAACATGAATTAACTAATGATAATGATTATCATAATAGTGTTACAAAATAGGGTTACAAAAAACATACAACAAATAAACAATATATTAATAACATGAATTAAAATTATTAATATAGTAATAACGTTAATTGAATAACAATAATGGTTAGTATAATAGTGTTACAAAATAGTAAAACATAAAACAAACAAACAATATAGTAATAACATGAATTAAATAATTATAATGATTAGTATAACAGTGTCACAAAATAGTGTTCCAATATAGTAAAACATAAAACATAAAACAAAAAAACAATATAGTAATAAAATGAATTAAATACTGTTTATATTTTTATAATAGTGTTACAAAGTAGTATTACAAAATAGTAAAACATAAAACACACAAACAATATAGTAATAACATGAATTAAAATTATTTATATAGTAATAACATGAATTAAATTTATTAATATAGTAATAACAAGAATTAAATAATGATAATGATTAGTATAGTACTGTTACAAAATAGTGTTACAATATAGTAAAACACAAAACATAAAACAAACAAACAATATAGAAATAACATGAATTAAATAATAATAATGATTAGTATAATAGTGTTAGAAAATAGTGTTACAATATAGTAAAACATAAAACAAAAAAACAATATATTAATAACATGAACTAACTAATGTTAATGTTTAGTACAATAGTGTTACAAGATAGTTTTTCAAAATAGTAAAACATAAAACATAAAACAAACAAACAATATAGTAATAACATGAATTAAATAATGATAATGATTAGTATAATAGTTACAAAATAGTGCTACAAAATAGTGTTACAAAATTGTAAAAAATAAAACATAAAACAAACAAACAATATAGTAATAACACGAATTAAAATTATTAATATAGTAATAACATGAATTAAATAATGATAATGATTAGTATAATAGTGTTACAAAATAGTGTTACAGTATAGTAAAACATAAAACATAAAACAAACAAACAATATAGTAATAACATGTATTAAATAATGATATTGATTAGTATAATAGTGTGACAATATAGTAAAACATAAAACATAAAACATAAAACAAACAAACAATATAGTAATAACATTAATTGAAATTATTAATACAGTAATAACATGAATTAAATAATGATAAGATTAGTATAATAGTGTTACAAAATGGTGTTACAAAAGCCATAAAACAAACAAACAATATAGTAATAACATGAATTAAATAATGATAATGATTAGTGTAATAGTGTTACAAAACACTGTTACAATATAGTAAAACATAAAATACAAAACAGACAAACAATATAGTAATAACATGAATTAAAATTATTAATATGGCAATAACATGATTTAAATAATGATAATGATTAGTATAATAGTGTTACAAAATACTGTTACAATATAGTAAAACATAAAACATAAAACAAACAAAAAATATAGGAATAAGATGAATTAAAATAATTAATATAGTAATAACCTGAATTAAATAATGTTAATGATTAGTATAATAGTGTTACAAAATAGTAAAACATAAGAAGTAAAAAAGAAACAAACAATATAGTAGTAATATGAATTAAATAATGATAATGATTAGCATAATAGTCTTACAAAATAGGGTAAAAAAAACATAAAACAAACAAACAATATGGTAATAACATGAATTAAAATTATTAATATAGTAATAACATGTATTAAATAATGATAATGATTAGTATAATAGTGTTACAAAATAGTAAAACACAAAACATAAAACAAACAAACAATATAGTAATAACATGAATTAATAATCATAATTATTAGTATAATAGTGTCACAACATAGTGTTAAAAAATAGGGTGACAAAAAACATAAAAAAAACAAACAATATAGTAATAACATGAATTAAAATTATTAATATAGTAATAACGTGAACTAGATAATGATAATGATTAGTATAATAGTGTTACAAAATAGTGTTACAGAATAGTAAAACATAAAACATAAAACAAACAAACCATATAGTAATAACGTGAATTAAAAAATGATAATGATTAGTATAATATTGTTACAAAATAGTGTTGCACGTTAGTAAAACATGAAGCATAGAACAAACAAACAATTTAGTAATAACAGGAATTAAAATTATTAATATAGTAATAACATGAATTAAATAATGATAATGATTAGTATAGTAGTGTTACAAAATAGTGTTACAAAATACTAAAACATAAAACATAGAACAAACAAACAATATACTAGTAACATGAATTAAAATTATTAATATAGTAATAACATGAATTAAATAACGATAATTATTAGTATAATAATGGTACAAAATAGTGTTACAAATTAGTAAAACATAAAACAAACAAACAATATAGTTGTAACATGAATTAAAATTATTAATATACTAATAACATGAATTAAATAATGATAATGATTAGTATAATAGTGTTACAAAATAGTTCTACAATATAGCAAAACATAAAACATAAAACATAAAACATAAAACAAACAAACAATATACTAGTAACATGAATTAAAATTATTAATACAGTAATAACATGAATTAAATAATGATAGGATTAGTATAATAGTGTTACGAAATAGTAAAAAATAAAATATAAAAGAAACAAACAATATAGTAATAAAATGGATTAAAATTATTAATATAGTCATAACATGAATAAAATAATGATAATGATTAGTATAATAGTGTTGCAAAATAGTGTTACAATACAAAAAAACATAAAACAAACAAACAATATATTAATAACATGAATTAAATAATGATAATGATTAGTATAATAGTGTTACAAAAAAGTGTTACAGAATAGTAAAACATAAAACGTAAAACAAACAAACAATATAGTAATAACATGAATTAAAATTATTAATGTAGTAATAACATGAAATAAATAAGGAAAATGATTTGGATAATAGTGTTACAAATATGCAAAACGTAAAGCATAAAAGAAACGAACAGTATAATGATAAAATGAATTAAATAATGACATTGATTAGTATAATAGTGTTACAATATAGTAAAACATAAAACATAAAACAAACAAACAATATAGTAATAACATGAATTGAAATTATTAATACAGTAATAACATGAACTAAATAATGATAATGATTAGTATAATAGTGTTAAAAAATACTATTACAATATAGTAAAACATAAAACAGACAAACAGACAAACAATATAGTAATAACATGAATTAAAATTATTAATATGGCAATAACATGAATTAAATAATGATAATGATTAGTATAATAGTGTTACAAAATACTGTTACAATATAGTAAAACATAAAACATAAAACAAACAAAAAATATAGGAATAAGATGAAATAAAATAATTAATATAGTAATAACATAAACTAAATAATGTTAATGATCAGTATAACAGTATTAAAAAATAGTAAAACATAAAACACAAAACAAACAAACAATATACTAATAACATGAATTAACTAATGATAATGATTATCATAATAGTGTTACAAAATAGGGTTACAAAAAACATACAACAAATAAACAATATACTAATAACATGAATTAAAATTATTAATATAGTAATAACGTTAATTGAATAACAATAATGATTAGTATAATAGTGTTACAAAATAGTAAAACATAAAACAAACAAACAATATAGTAATAACATGAATTAAAACAAAATAATGATTAGTATAATAACGTTAATTGAATAACAATAATTATTAGTATAATAGTGTTACAAAATAGTAAAACATAAAACAAACAAACAATATGGTAATAACAATAATGATTAGTATAACAGTGTTACAAAATAGTGTTCCAATATAGTAAAACATAAAACATAAAACAAACAAACAATATAGTAATAAAATGAATTAAATAATGTTTATATTTTTATAATAGTGTTACAAAGTAGTATTACAAAATAGTAAAACATAAAACACACAAACAATATAGTAATAACATGAATTAAAATTATTAATATAGTAATAACATGAACTAAATAATGATAATCATTAGTATAATAGTTTTACAAAATAGTAAAAAATAAAAAATAAAACAAATAAACAATGTAGTAATAACATGAATTAAATTTATTAATATAGTAATAACAAGAATTAAATAATGATAATGATTAGTATAGTACTGTTAGAAAATAGTGTTACAATATAGTAAAACACAAAACATAAAACAAACAAACAATATAGAAATAACATGAATTAAATAATAATAATGATTAGTATAATAGTGTTAGAAAATAGTGTTACAATATAGTAAAACATAAAACAAAAAAACAATATATTAATAACATGAACTAACTAATGTTAATGTTTAGTACAATAGTGTTACAAGATAGTTTTACAAAATAGTAAAACATAAAACATAAAACAAACAAACAATATAGTAATAACATGAATTAAATAATGATAATGATTAGTATAATAGTGTTACAAAATAGCAAAATATAAAACATAAAAAAGCAAACAATATAGTAATAACATGAATTAAAATTATTAATATGGTAATAACATGAATTAAATAATGATAATGATTAGTATAATAGCGTTACAAAATAGTGCTACAAAATAGTGTTACAAAATTGTAAAAAATAAAACATAAAACAAACAAACAATATAGTAATAACACGAATTAAAATTATTAATATAGTAATAACATGAATTAAATAATGATAATGATTAGTATAATAGTGTTACAAAATAGTGTTACAGTATAGTAAAACATAAAACATAAAACAAACAAACAATATAGTAATAACATGTATTAAATAATGATATTGATTAGTATAATAGTGTGACAATATAGTAAAACATAAAACATAAAACAAACAAACAATATAGTAATAACATTAATTGAAATTATTAATACAGTAATAACATGAATTAAATAATGATAAGATTAGTATAATAGTGTTACAAAATAGTGTTACAAAAGCCATAAAACAAACAAACAATATAGTAATAACATGAATTAAATAATGATAATGATTAGTGTAATAGTGTTACAAAACACTGTTACAATATAGTAAAACATAAAATACAAAAACAAACAATATAGTAATAACATGAATTAAAATTATTAATATGGCAATAACATGATTTAAATAATGATAATGATTAGTATAATAGTGTTACAAAATACTGTTACAATATAGTAAAACATAAAACATAAAACAAACAAAAAATATAGGAATAAGATGAATTAAAATAATTAATATAGTAATAACCTGAATTAAATAATGTTAATGATTAGTATAATAGTGTTACAAAATAGTAAAACATAAGAAGTAAAAAAGAAACAAACAATATAGTAGTAATATGAATTAAATAATGATAATGATTAGCATAATAGTCTTACAAAATAGGGTAAAAAAAACATAAAACAAACAAACAATATGGTAATAACATGAATTAAAATTATTAATATAGTAATAACATGTATTAAATAATGATAATGATTAGTATAATAGTGTTACAAAATAGTAAAACACAAAACATAAAACAAACAAACAATATAGTAATAACATGAATTAATAATCATAATTATTAGTATAATAGTGTCACAACATAGTGTTAAAAAATAGGGTTACAAAAAACATAAAAAAAACAAACAATATAGTAATAACATGAATTAAAATTATTAATATAGTAATAACGTGAACTAGATAATGATAATGATTAGTATAATAGTGTTACAAAGTAGTATAACATAAAGCACAAAACAAACAAACAATATAGTAATAACATGAATTAAAATTATCAATATAGTAATAACATGAAGTAAAATTATTAATATAGTAATAACATGAATTAAATTATTAATATATTAACAACATGAATTAAATAATGATAATGATTAGTATAATAGTGTTACAAAATAGTTTTGCAAAACAGTAATACATAAAACATAAAACAAACAAACAATACAGTAATAACATGAATTAAATAATGATAGTGAATAGTATGATAGTGCTACAACATAGTCTTATAATATAGTAAAATGTAAAACATAAAACAAACAAATAATATAACAATAACATGAATTAAAATTATCAATAAAGTAATAACACGAATTAAATAATGATAATGATTAGTATAATAGTGTTAGAAAATAGTGCTACAAAATAGTGTTACAAAATTGTAAAACATAAACCATAAAACAAACAAACAATATACTAATAACATGAATTCAAATTATTAATATAACAATAACATGAATTAAATAATGACAATGATTAGTATAATAGTGCTACAAAATAGTCTTACAATATAGTAAAATGTAAAACATAAAACAAGCAAACAATATAGTAATAACACGAATTAAATAATGATAATGATTAGTATAATAGTGTTACAAAATTGTAAAACATAGAACATAAAACAAACAAACAATATAGTAATAACATGAATTAAAATTATTAATATAATAATAACATGAATTAAATAATTATAATGATTAGTATAATAGTGTTACAAAATAGTAAAACTTAAAACATAAAACAAACAAACAATATAGTAATAACATGGATTAAAATTATTAATTTAGTAATAAAATGAATTAAAATTATTAATATACTAATAACATGAAATAAATAATGATAATGATTTGTATAATCATGTTACAAAATAGTAAAACATAAAGCATAAAACAAACGAATAGTATACTACTAACATGAATTAAATAATGATATTGATTAGTATAATAGTGTTACAAAATAGTGTTACAATATAGTAAAACATAAAACATAAAACAAACAAACAATATAGTAATAACATGAATTAAATAATGACAATGATTAGTATAATAGTGTTACAAAATACTGTTACAATATATTAAAACATAAAACATAAAACAGACAAACAATATAGTAATAACATGAATTAAAATTATTAATATGGCAATAACACGAATTAAATAATGATAATGATTAGTATAATAGTGTTACAAAATACTGTTACGATATAGTAAAACATAAAACATAAAGGAAATAAAAAATATAGGAATAAGATGAATTAAAATAACTAATATAGTAATAACATGAATTAAGTAATGTTAATGATTAGTATAATAGTGTTACAAAATAGTAAAACATAAAAAATAAAACAAACAAACAATATAGTAATAACATGAATTAAATAATGATAATGATTAGCATAATAGTGTTACAAAATAGGGTTACAAAAAACATAAAACAAACAAACAATATAGAAATAATATGAGTTAAATAATGATAATGATTGGTATAATAGTGTTACGAAATAGGGTTACAAAAAACATAAAACAAAGAAACAATATAATAATAAAATGAATGAAATAATGTTAAAGATTAGTATAATAATGTTACAAAATAGTAAAACATAAAACATAAAACAAACAAGCAATATAGTAATAACATGAATTAAAATTATTAATATAGTAATAATGTGAACTAAATAATGATAATGATTAGTATAATAGTGTTACAAAATAGTGTTACAAAATAGTATACCACAAAACATAAAACAAACAAACAATATAGTAATAACATGAATTAAGAATTATTAAAATAGTAATAACATGAATTAAATAATGATAATGAATAGTATAGTAGTGTTACAAAATAGTGTTGCCAAATAGTAGAACATTAAACATAAAACAAACAAACAATATAGTAATAACATGAAGTAAAATTATTAATATAGTAATAACATGAATTAAAATTATTAATATAGTAATAACATGAATTAAATAATGATAATGATTAGTATAGTACTATTACAAAATAGTGTTACAATATAGTAAAACACAAAACATAAAACAAACAAACAACATAGTAATAACATGAATTGAATAATGATAATGATTAGTATAATAGTGTTAAAAAATAGTGTTACAAGATAGCGTTAAAATTTGTAAAACATAAAACGTAAAACAAAAAAACAATATAGAATTTAATATTTAATTCCATTTATTGATATTATATTTTGGGATATTTTTATAAAAAAAAAAGTCGAAAGATTGTTGATCTCAATTTTTCTCTTAATGTTACATTTGTCCATACTTCAATGGTTAACAACAACATAAATGAAACTAGAAATTGGTCGGTTCCTATATATGATAGATGCTTGTTAGCCTATATCTCGGTTTAATAAGAGTGCAAGGGAATTTTTTTATTTTAGTACCATATTTTTATAAACTTCCAACAAAACGTGTTTAGTCTCCAACATTATTTCTATAAAAAATTCTTAAAAACATAAATTTAATGTTATAAATTTTATGAGAATGGTAATTTGATTCCAGAAATTATTTTCAAATTATCTTGTTTTAATTATAATTTATTTGAAATTTTGAATCCAATTGTATCCACTAACTTTAGAAAAGTATATATATGAATCCAAATATTATTTACAACTATAAATTATATATTGAGAATGCATGATTCTTTAACTATTTTATACCAATCTAACTCAGAGTTGCATATAATCAGTCAATCCATATATGTATATTACTTGTTTTTAAATACTTATAATTTTTTTGGTAAGTTTTCAAATTTATAGTAAAATATCATAGAAAACATTTCATCGTTTATTTTCTTATCATTCTCTAATCCAATTAGTGTTTTTCACAAATTTAGCACCCTAGTTATGTCATTCCATTTTGTTGTTCGGTCATTAAAATTTTCCACATGTATCATTCTTTATAAACTAGTGATCTCTCTTGCATGGATATAGATGTTTTTTTCTTTTTTTGTTAACTTAATAACTTTCATTATATCATAAGTGCTCACCCATACCATATTTGTTGGCCAATAGGTAATTATCAAAAAATATAATGAATTACCAAAAAATTTTTTACTAGAACCAAAAAGACACATTATATTAGAAGACCTTCAAGATAATGATGTAACTTACTATCATTACAAACCATATGAATTTACAAGGGCAAGATGCTACAATCTAGACTATAGTGATGGAGGAGGCCTAATGTCACAGTAGATGTGCTTAAAAGTGATCCAATTTATGTTATAAGAGCTATTGTCCCCTTCCCATGCTATGAAAACAATCAAGCATATGTGAATGGTTTCTTTCCAAATCATTCATCAAAATAATAGTTGTATTCTTCTCTTCACATTGGTCATTATTGAGATTCTCCAAAGGATTGTTGATATGTCTCAATTTACCAATAAGGTTGTATTGGGATGAACTAAGTCCTCAACTCTGAGGATGCGGGCTAGAATGGGGTCTAGGGTCTCATGATGCCCCGAACCTCCCTCAAAGTATATTTATTCTTGAACCCTCTCTGGAATTTCACTTCTATATCTACCTCATTGATGAAGCATTGCACTCCAAGCAATATAACAATACTTCCTACAAACCAAAAAACTATTGCCACAAAAACAAACATTAATAGACCTAGATATAATACCCCCATAACCCAAATGTGTATATCAAAGAGATATACAAGGTGTCAGGGCTAAGATTCACAACCTGAGAGGATAACCACACCCAATCCTCCATCAAAACACCAGAAACTTGATAAACCTTTAAAATAAGGACGACCCTATGTATTCTAGTTCACCCACTAATAGAATTCACCCCATCACAAAAAATAAACTCTGAGCTAATCCAAAACCTCGTAAACAACCATAGTATCGATCAAGAAAATGAAAGAGTGAATGTTCATGGGTAATTAAGAATAAGGCTAAGACTAGTTAATTATTGTAGTTCCTAGACGCCATAAAGACTAACATGGAGTTGATGACATCAACACATAGATAATGAACCTAGATTAGTGATGTATAAACAATTTACATACTCCTCTATGCCAAATACATCCTAGCACATCTCATTGTTTCTCTACTATGTAACATTTGACTAAGAGCATTAGTTTTTCTACCATTTTAGCATTGTAAAACTACAAGTAAATTTCTTTTAAAGAGCTAAAGGGGTGCTTTGATTAGACAAGATTGGAATGATCCTAGACTTTCCCTATACCATGTCAACTTGATTAGTGTAAAACTGCATAGAAGTCATTATAGAAGGTAAAATCTCCCATATTAATTCTTAGTTGATCCCCAATTCAAGCACACAACACCAGAGGTGCCATGCATGAACCAACATAGCTACTACCACCTCCATCATCTTTTTGTAATTAATAAAAATTCCTCTCATCAGTTAGCATAAATTCACATGTTCTTGCATAGTTGGGGGTCACAAGCCACCCATCATTAATTATAATTAAGGTCAAATTAATGGCATGGACCTCCTTGAGCCTCACTTCGTGATGTTTTTTCAACCCCAATGGGAGGCTATAGATGTGTGTTACTTGAATGTCTATTTTTATCTTAATTATTGATTTAAATATACACCATATTAAGGGGAGCACCTATTGGGGAAAATTGGAATGAGGAATGTGACATGTAAGCAGATGGTGGAGATTTAAAACACATTTGACATTTTTTATCTACATCGTACTTATTTAATTTTTAGTATTTCTATGTAATCCATTATTATGAAGGTATACTCCCGTAACTAATTGTATTTTAATTTTTTATTTTAATATATTTGCATGAGAGTGGGATGCATTACATTTATACATTGAAAACAACATTGATTGCATGGTGGTATGGATTGAATGATGGAAAAAAAAAAATTTATGATAACTTATCATGGATTATCATGGCATGGTGTGCCTACATTGGTTAATGAAGTTGAACGTGAGAGGGATACCAATAATACAGAGAAACAAATTGATTTATAAAATGGCATAAAAAATAAATAGGATGGCATATCCCCCCATACTATTTGGTTTTTTTAATATTATATTGGTTTATTTTGTGTGTCTTTTCTCAATTTCCATATATTCTAGGTATAAATATTTTTATGAATTGAGAATGCTTTTTTTACATCTATGATATTACGTAATTGAAACGCTATGAGTCTATGTGGTGTAATGGCCACAAATTCCATGACAAAAGGTTAAATGAAAAGATGAAAACTTCTAATATTGGGAATTTCAAAGCATTTTACATTACTAATGTTTCCTTTAGAAGTGATATATATCAAGAAGTCTCTCAAAATACATACTAGTATTTGCAAGATATACTTGAGTGTGACTTAAAATCCTTCAAAACATTTTTGTTCAATGTCAAAAGGTAAAAGTTACAAATGAATGAATGTGATCTGAGTAGAATTTTTGTTGAACATGCTAATGGACTTACCATTGTTAATACAATGAATATTAATATTCCATGTGATGTTGGAAGTTCATATCATTGTTTTGCCCCAACCCCCATTCACATCACGCTCAATTTCCAAATACCCAATTTGTCTACTATAAATCATAAAATAGGTGCAATCCTTAGAAATGCAACACATAATTTTAGACAACAAGGGTATACTTCAAATTACAACATGAATTAGGATAAAATACAATGCCTTAGACATTCTAAGTTATTACAATATTTATTTGTAGTTCACCCAAGAAAAGATGATATAGCTCATTCCAAATCCTAGCTAGAGAATTTACAATATATAATTTATGGGCAACAATATCGTAGGCTATTAAGGAATCTCACTAAGCTATCCTAGGTGCATCAAAGGCTCCACTACAAGCTAGAATAACACAAATAATTTCATAGTTGGAAAATTTTCTTTCATAAAATGAGTCTTAAAGGATATTTAGCTAAACTTGCATGACACAATCACCATTAGCCTCAAATGTCGTAGTTATTTTATAAGGATTTATCTCACGAACCTTAGTTCTTGCAACATGTCAATTCTAATGCTCTAATACATCTATAAATTTTATCTCACACAAACCCTCATGCCCATAGTCTAGATAATATATAACCCCTTCATCACAAAAGAAAAGGACTACAATATGATAACAACAAGAATACATGGATTATCTAGTGACTACGTTGCAAGAATGAAGACACTCTCCTCATTTTATAAGGTATGTGAGTTATGCCGACAATATGAAATGGACCAAGTGCACAAAAATCTAATATAATTTATTAGGGTATATCCACATTAATGGTATTTTATTGACTTTGTACATGCATCATGCAGTGATTGGAAGCCACCTCCAAAGTGGTGGGGTCTTGAAGATTAAGCTCCACATTTCAATCCCTCCTTATTATATGGATTTGTGCTCTCTAAAAAAGGCTCCAACATCTAACACTCCTCAGCATGTCCTAATTTGAAACAAACTCCATGTATTACACTCTACATGCAATAAAACCTCAATACAGCCACTCAACATCTTAGACTATCGCATGTGCTTGTGGTGTTCGTAAGGGGAAGTGCCTTTACTCCTAGTGAATGTTAATATAATGTAGATTACATTGAAACATATGATATCTTCCCAAATCTAGATGGGTTTAGGGCCAAAATCCACCTCTACAAGTATAAGGAAAATATACATCTACAGTAAGATATCTAAATGTTGAGCAACCAAAATAGTCTAGCATATAACAAAGGTATTAAGGTTTCATGATTAACTCCACATAACATTAATTTTACCATTAACATAGTTTAAACACTTTGATAGAAACACAAAATCTAATACTTCTTCTCAATGAGGAAAATATTTTTAGGAAAAAGAGTATTCTCCATCTAAATATCCATTGCACTTTCTTTTGAAATTTTTTAGCCAGAATACTTTTAAAATAAATACATAATGGCCTACAAAGAACCATATCCCAAACACCACTCCACATTAAGGGACGGGGACCACAATAGACCACCTCTAAAAAATTGAATGCTCACTGATGGAATAATTCCATGAAATATGGTTAACATATATCGCAAGAGGCATACATAGCCTCATAAATAATTTGGATGCTCTTCGATGTTCATTAAAATATTCAATGCTTAAATCATCCATATTTGTATCTTCTACGATGAAATAAAGGGTAAATTTGTAACCTTTAGTCAACTGTCCTTTTGTGGGTATATATCTAACCCATATTTTACATCAATATCATATTTTTTCAAAACCACCTTCTCACTCCCCGAAGTAACCAAAGGAATTTCTTGTGATCTTGAGGACCATGCATCCTAATCAAAATTCACATATTCATTCACTATAATCCTTTTGTTTTTCTTGAATTTGCATCTTGTAAGTTTTAGAAGTCACGATATATGCAACAAAAAGATTGTTGATACTCGAGGATTCCTACTTATCCTCTTTTCCATAGGAACATGAATATATAATAGACATTGAAATACAAAGAAATATGATACATTTGGTTTCATACCAATGGATTCCTTCTCTAGATTTTTTTCTTTATTTCATGGAAAACTATTCAAAGTATAAATTATGGAGGAAACCTAGCATCTAATCCCGTGTTATCTTAGTGAAAGATTGTATGGATTTGTGTGTCGTAGTTTGACTATTTATAGTAGTACCCTTTCCAATATGTGCAAGGTTCCTATGCTTTGGACTTTGGAGAAGGGAATGCTTATTACATGCAAAAATATGTTCTTCACATGCACGAAAAGTAGAAGTATTTTGTATGATTTCTTGGAAAGAGATATGTCACTATATGCGTAAAATAATAACTACCCTACCTAACCCTACCATCTCCGTCTCATTTTTTGTTTGCTTTTATGGTTATATAGAGCTCTCCTCCATTGCCTCCACTCCTTTTTAGTTATCACTTCAACTCAGAAAAAATTCATCATTCTACTTTTAAATTCTTCAGGACTATGTGTAAAAAATTTCAAGGGAAACCATAAAGTACAATATGAATTTCGTTCTAATAAGATCCATGCAACCAGTCATGATATGACCTTCATGGAATATTCATAAATTTTTCAAAATATAATTGAAGAACAAAGGTTGTATACTCTATGACTCTATGAGAAAAATCCCTCTAACCCTAAGATGTAAAAATTATTTTAAACCAAACATGCAGGGCATGACATTTTCTATGTCATGGCAGTAAGGATGCTATACTAGCACCTTTACAAATTTAACCTAGAACAAAATAAGGTCACTTAGAACCTTAATAATTCTTATTAGAGTGTCAGAAGGATGCTAAAGATGATGAACATGAAACCCTTGAACCAAGATGGAATTTTGAAATGCTTATATACCTACAAGAAATTATTGCAAGATAATTAGTAAACATATTCTCTTATGACTGCATAAAGTAATGAAGAAAAACATATATTTTTTGAGGGATGTTGGTTATACCTTTAAGAAGAATGTTGAAGAAGGACACACTACCCATGTGACCACCTAATAGAGGATTAGAGATAAGGTTATAGAGAAAAGGGAAATGAACACACTTAATTTGCAGTGATAACAACTAAGGGTTTGAGGTTTTACCTTGCAGCTCCATTGGAAACACATAAATATTACTTCCCTTAGTAATGGTTGTAGTAACTGTGGAAAAAGATTGAATCATGCAACCCTCCTTCCAAAAAGAGAACTTGACAGTCATATCAATGCATAGAAAAAGGATTAGGAATGCAACAAAAGTATTCGCTAATAAAAATGAAGCAATAAATTAAACAATACGGACAAGTAATTACCAGAAGTTGAATTTCGACACTCATAATACAAAATTGCAGAAAATGGATGTCAGAATCTTAATGAAAACTTGCTTGCAAGAACTCCTGAAGAATTTAATGGTTGCCATCAAAGAAAATGGAAAGTGAGACAGAGATGGTAGGGTTGGGTAGGGTAGTTACCATAACCTCCTCGCCATAAAATCCATACTATCCAATATGAAGAAATAATTTGATCGCCAAATGATACGAGATCCTCAAAGGAGGTAGATCCGCTATTTCAATAACCCTCCTCAAAATTAAAAGCCTCCCATAGCTAGACTCAACATGATATTTGTCATTAATCAAGAGAGCCAACAAGTGGGATTCATGTATAAGGGCTTCAAAACCTGTGACATATATTTTTATATGTGTTGAGTGATAGATAGACCACATGTAACAAGAAAAATTCCACAACAAAGTGTTATATAAATCAACTTTATATTGTGTATTTTTCCATCAAAATGGCGTGTCATATATTCAATCAAAATGTAATTAGGTGCTCGACAAATTTCGTAAGTATTTAAATTTCAAAGGTTCTAATGCATAAATTTCAAAGGTTGTAAAGTATCAGCTTAGTTGTGTGGTTGAATAAGAAAAATATAGACAACACTTGTTGTAAGTGAGGCACGAATACTTTCAAGTGGGGTATTGCTAAAAAAACAAAGAAATAATATATATAAGTATATTCATGTGAAGAAGGAAAGTCTTATGACTAAATAGGGAAAATGATATAAAAACTAAGGGTTAGGTGTATCTGTGTTCATATTTATAATTACAATTACTTAAAGTATGTTTTAAGTGATTTAACTTAAAGGTTGAATGATAACCATGGTTTGAGAGAGTTGTTAAAAGAAAAGATTAAATTAAAAAAAAATAAAAGAAATTTGAGCAGTGTGTGAGATTTCAATCTCTTTATTTTTTTATAGTTATTCTATGAGAAAAGTTGGGATGTCGCAATTTTTATCGGTTTTTTTTTTATTTTTAAGTAAAACAATAAAATCTATTTTACATTTTATTATAGAAAGATATTTCTAATACATTTTATGTTTAATAAAATTAAAAATTAATATATACAATATACCAATATTGAGATTATTAGTATAATAATAATATAACTTGGGCATAGGCAACACCTTGGGCAACTTTTTAATGGGAGATTTCAAGCGGGAACTTCAAGGTCTCTACACATATGCTAGAATATGTGTGGAGCTAGATCTAAGCAAGGGACTCCCAGAGCAAATCAATCTCAAGATCAATGACTCTGTCTGGACCCAGAACCTGGATTACGGAAACACTACCTTCCGCTGCTGCCACTGTCACCTAACAGGGCACCTGTAGAATTCCTACCCATCGCTGACTGCAAAATCGAAAAAGGACAACTTTGCAAAGACCAAACCCAAGCGTTGGACCCCTTGTTCTCCGCCGCCAGCAGTGAGCTCTGATTCCTCAAGCTCAGAAGATGAGGAGAGCGATTCAGAACCGGACCAAGTGCCTCAGACGATGGAT
This sequence comes from Pinus tabuliformis, assembly GCA_031772625.1. NCBI lineage: Eukaryota > Viridiplantae > Streptophyta > Pinopsida > Pinales > Pinaceae > Pinus > Pinus tabuliformis. The sequence continues at coordinate 1,061,565,217 of CM062804.1, forward strand.
CCATCCACAGATACTCCTGCGCACACCACTGTCACAGCAATCTCCCAAAAACGCGTCCATGAGACCTCCTCTTCTGAATCAGATAAGGAGATCCCCCTGATGGAGAATTCCAGTCTTCAAGTTGTTTTAGCTCATACTCCCCAGGATGGCTGGATAAAAGTCAATAAAAAGAAAGGGAAAAAACACCGTGTTGAGGTTTCTGCCCGTGTGGGGTAATAGTCAGTTTTTGCTCTCAAGTTTTTTGTTGTAGCTCCGTGATTGGTTCACTCCTTCTCCAGGACCGAGGTTGATAGTTTCATCATTTCGGGTCTGCCGGTTTCTTGTCTCTCATGATTGTACTATATTTTACTCAATAGAAATAGTTTAATTTTACTGAGAAAAAAAAAATAATATAACTTAACAAATAATTATTATTATTTTAAAAAAATATTAAAAATGTGTCAATGTGTAATTTTTTAAATGTTTATAATATATATTTTAACATCTTAACCTTTTAATTTTATATGATAAATTAAATTTAAAATAAATTTACAAATTTTGAAAAAAAACACTCAAATTTGAAAAACAAAACACTAAATGCATAAATGCCAATAAATAAAATTAATATAAATTAAATAGACATTTAAGTAAGTATATATTTACTTTTGGAAAATAAAAAAAATGTTATGAAAACAAAAAATAAAAATAAAAAGATAACAGTGAGAAAATGAAGAATGCACAAAAGCGCATGGGCTAGGATTTTGAAAGCCTTCCAAGTAGCCGCAGATACAAATATTGCAATACGTTATGCGGGTTTAACACTTTTTTAAAGGCTATAACATTTATATGAAGCCTTTCTCTTTGGATCTCAATAATGCCTTACGATTGAAGCCTTTCTCTATCTTTTGCAGAGATGTTTATTTTGTCAAGAGATGGATTTATAAATCTACGCTGAAGATTTGAAAGTAAAATTCCTTACAATTTCCATATGTTTTCTAGATTTTTTGGCAATATATTCTTCTATTTCTTCCATTATTTATTATTTAGAGTATATTGTCATAGGTGTTTTCCACTTTTTTATTATATTAAGTCTAGCAAATTCGCTGGTAGTATTAATAATTCATGTTTTTTAAAAAGATTACGAGATTATAGAATGATATTTTTGATCTAGTATCTCTCATCTTTGCCAAAGAATTTGAGCTAGTATCTCTCATCTTTCCTAATGTATTTTTATGGCCCGACTCTAGTGCAGAGAGACATGATTTTTTGGTCAGACCAACTTACTCTATGATTAATGTTATGTTGTGTTTATGGATGTAGATGTTTTCAATTTCTTTCTATTTTTCTTTTGGAATTTTCACAAAATGGAAAAGGAGAAATATGAGTTATACTTCGTTTCAATAGATTATTGAAAATTTTAAATGAGGAGGAAAAAATATTTAGATTTCATTTGTTTTTAAATTGTCTATTTTATTTTCATGACAAGGATGAGTATGATAGGAAATACATCTATATTTTCATAACATGTGTGAGTATGGGGTTTTGGTTAATATTCTCCATTTTTATTTATAAGAATGTAAACAAAATTTTGGTTGGGATTTTTTTGTTTTTGCATAACATAGTAACATGTGTTTTACATTTTATTATCAAACATACTCATAAATATATTTTATGTCAAACTAAATCCATACTATGTATTAAATTAAATTAAAAATAAAATAAAATAAAATAAAATAAATAAAAAATTAGGCACAATCTCAGGCCATCACAAAAGCTGCCAAAATTAAGAAGAGGTGGACAATACTTGGAAATTAAGCAAGAGGTGGATTCCTGCCCTCTCCTCTTCATGCCCTTTAATTACTTTTATTTTTATTTCTATTTCATTTTATCTTACTTTATTATATTTTATTTTTATTTATTTAAATAAATTCTTTTAATCCTTTTTAGATTTCTTAAATAATTATTGCCTTATGGTGTAATATTTAATAATAATATTAGAATTATTTTTGGATTTATTTTTCTTATATTAAATATTAATTTTATCTAATTTTAAAAACAAAATGATAATTATAATAATAATAATTAATTAAATAGTTTTCTATAATTCCAATTCCCCATAGTTAATTTCTAACCAACACCAATGACCTTTTATTTTGTTCTATAATTAAATATTACTTTGTTCTATTTTAATAAAAAATTACAATACAAAAAATTAAAATTATTAATATAGTAATAACATGAATTAAATGATAATAATGATTAAAATTTGTGTCTTTTGTGATCCATAAATTAAAATTTGTATTCAAATTTTTGTGATTATTATAATACTAAAACATAAAACATAAATATTTCAAACATATTTTTATTTATTTTTTTAATATTTAATAAAATGAAATTAAAATCAATTTTAAATTAATATATATATATATATATATATATGAAAAAAATAAAGAAATATCTAATTAATAAATAAAATTTATATTTGTTTTATATTATATATATATATATATATATATATATATATATATATATATATATATATATAAAAGTTAAAGAAAAAAATTATATAAAAAATGGAGAATCTAACAAAAATACTTAAAAGAAAAAACATCCTCAAAACAAAGTGACGAGTCCAACAAAAAAAACAGTAAAAGAAACAAGAAATTAGAAAAGTAGATGACTGTGACTGAAAACACCAGAAAATCAAGAAAGCAAAAAACACAAAAGTTGATAATCTTGTCATTATAGAAAAAAAAAGAAAAAACTCATAAATATATTTTATGTCAAAATGAATCAATACTATATATTAAATTAAATTAAAAATAAAATAAAATAAAATAAAAAATAAAAAAATTAGGCGCCATCACAAGAGCCGCCAAAATTAAGAAGAGGTGGACAATACTTGGAAATTAAGCAAGAGGTGGATTCCTGCGCTCTCCTCGTCATGGCCTTTAATTACTTTTATTTTTATTTCTATTTCATTTTATCTTGCTTTATACTATTTTATTTTTATTTATTTAAATAAATTCTTTTAATCCTTTTTAGATTTCTTAAATAATTATTGCCTTATTGTGTAATATTTGATAATAATATTAGAATTATTTTTGGATTTCTTTTTATTATATTAAATATTAATTTTATCTAATTTTAAAAACAAATTGATAATTATAATACTAATAATTAATTAAACAGTTTTCTATAATTCCAATTCCCCATAGTTAATTCCTAACCAACACCAATGACTTTTTATTTTTTCGATAATTAAATATTACTTTGTTCTATTTAAATAAAAAATTACAATACAAAAAATTAAAATTATTAATATAGTAATAACATGAATTAAATGATAATAATGATTAAAATTTGTGTGATCCATAAATTAAAATTTGTATTCAAACTTCTGTGATTATTATAATAATAAAACATAAAACATAAATATTTCAAACATATATTTATTTATTTTTGTAATATTTAATAAATTGAAATTAAAATCAATTTTAAATTTACAAAAAAAACATGAAAAAAATATAAAGAAATATCTAATTAATAAATAAAATTTATATTTGTTATATCTATATTTATATATATATATATATATATAATTTAAAGAAAAAAATTATATAAAAAAAATGGAGAAACTAACAAAATACTTAAAACAAAAAAAACATCCTAAAAACAAAGTGACGAGCCCAACAAAAAATAGTAAAAAAACAAGAAATTAGAAAAGTAGATGACTATGACTGAAAACACTAGAAAATCAAGAAATCAAAAAACACAAAAGTTGATAATCTTGTTATTATAAAGAAGAGAAGAAAAAAGCAAAAAAATTGATAATCTTGTCGTTATAAAAAAGTAGAAAATTCAAATCACAAAAGCTGATGAGCTTGCCCTTATAACAAATAAAAAGATGAGAAATCACAAAAGTTGATGAGCTTGCCCTTATAACAAAGGTAAAAACCTTAAATGCTCACGGAGCCATTACATTAGATTTTGAAGCTCATACCACCATTACAGATCTCATACAACCACTACAATGGGTTCCACACATTTATGAAGGCCTTAAAATCTATGCATCTGCTAGATTCCAAAAAAAGAGACAAATTTTCATGCCATTTTGTTCCATAATTAATTTCCTTAACTCTCATTTGTAAATTGGGGATTGAATCTCACATCTAAGAACCCTCCTTAATGGTAATTTTTTTATTATTAATTTTATTATATAATTTTTTTATTTATAATTATCCCTTCTACTTTTTAGGTATTAGTTTTTTATTTAAGGGAAATGGAGAAAAACATGTGTTGAATTATTGTTTTGTTTACAACATAAAGAAAAAAGGTAATTAATGAGAAGCTACGTCTCTCATAAATATGTTGGAGGGTAACATCAGAGATTAACCTCTAATTGTCAGGGAAAATTAATTGAGTAATTATGCTTAAGGAGACACAAAAAAAAATCCAAGAAGAAAAGAACTTTGTGTTGTCTTTTTGAATCAAAAAGAAATAGTAGTTATATATGAAAAGGAAAGAGAAGATACACATTGATAATATAGGGTGAGAGATAAATATCATCTGGTGTAAATGATATAAAAACTAAGGGTAAATGATATAAAAACTAATGGTGAGGTATACCACAATGAATATTTATAATGCCAATTAGTTAAAGTATGTTTTAAATGATTTAACTAAAAGGGTCACTGATGACCATGATTTGAGGGGACTTTTAAAAGAAAAGATTAAATTAAATAAAAAATGACCAGTGTGTGATATTTCAATCTCTTTATTTTTTTTTACAGTTATTTTATTAGGAAAGTTAGGATGACCCAATTTTTATTGGGTGTTGTTTATTTTTAAGTAAAATAATAGAATATATTTTACATTTTTTATTAAAGATATTCCTAAATGTGCCTTATGATAAATAAAATAAAAAATTAAGATATACAAGATATCAATATTACGATTAATAATATAGTAATAATATAAATTAACAAATAATAATTATTATTATATTAAAAAATAATAATAAATTATTATTATATTACTAAAAGATAATATTTAATATGTTTCACTGTGTAGTTTTTTCAGATGTTTACCACATATATTTTAGTATCTTAATCTTTTATTTTATCTCATAAATTTAAATTTAAAATAAATTTATATTTTTGGAAAAACCCAATGAAATATAAAAACCAAAACACTAAATACTTAAATTCCAATAATTAAAAATAATATTAATTATATAAACTTTTAAATAATTATATATTTACTTTTAAAAATCAAAAAGTCTAAACTAGATCCAATTTTTTTTTGATAATAGAACAAAAATTAAAAATAAAACTAACAAGATTGAAAAAATGAAGAATTCTGAAAATCCAATGGGTGAGTTTTATAAATCCACTTCAAAAGTTTAGAAAAAGATAAAGAGAGTATTTTGAAAACCTTTTAAGTAGCCAAACACAAACATTACAATAGCTTATGTGGGTTGAACACATTTTTAAAGCCTATAACATGTATGCGTCTACATATTTAAATTTAGATGAAGCACTTCTCTTGGGCCTGAGTAATTCCTAAAGACTAAAGCACTTCTCCGTTCTTTGTAGCGGTGTTTATTAGGCCAATGGATGGATTTATAAATCTACAATGAAGATTTGAAAATATTTTTTTTAGAATTACCATGTGTTTTCTAGTTTTTTGGCAATATATTTTTCTTTTTCTTCACTTTGTTTATTATTTAGAGTAGTATTGTCATCAATATACTATTGTTAACTGGATAGAGTTTCATATTTATTTTGGAATTTTTACAAAATGGGAAAGGAGAAATAGGATTTACACATTGTTTCGATGAATTATTGGAAATTTTAAATTAGAATGAAAAAATATTTGGCTTTCATTGCTTTCTTATGTTTTTAACTTCTTTATTTTATTTTCTTACCAATTAATTTACTTTACATTTTATTATTAAGCATACTCATAAATATATCTATGTAAGTTTGAATCAATGAGATATATTAAATTAAAAAAAAAATTTAGTCATAATTGGCATAATCATTCCCGTTACTCAACTTTAGTGAAATCTAAGGACCATGCATCGCAAGAGTTGATCATTTCCATAATATGAAGTTAAGAGAGAGCATCGCAATTGAGAAGCATGTGATCAATCTCAAGCACCCTATCTGTAGGGTTGATCACTTCCATCATATGAAGTTAAGAGAGACCATTGAGATTGAGAAGCATGTGATCAATCTCAAGCACCATGTCTTGATTCTTACGTCATCCGAAGGGCTTATAACTTCATATGAAGGTAAGAGAGACCATTGAGATTGAGAAGCATGTGATCAATCTCAATGGTTGGAATTGGTATTACTTTTATTTTTATTTTTATTTAATTTTATCTAAATTTAATCTACTTTATTTTTATTTATTTATTTAACTAATATATTTTTTTTAGCTTTTTTAAAACCATTATTCCATATTTCATAATAATATTACAATTATTTTTTGATTTCTTTTAATCTATTACATATTAATTTAATTTAAAAATAATGATATTAAAAATAATAATTAATTAAATATTTTTTCATAATTTTAGAATTCCAATTCTCAATTGTAACCCATAGTGAGTTCAACCCGCGAATTTTTCTTATTTCTATAATTAAATATTACTTCATTCTCTTTTAATTAATTTAGTTTTATTCTATTTTATTAACAGCAAAAATTAAAAAACTAAAAATTAAAAAATTAAAAATAAAAATAAATAATAAATCTTCTATTATGCTTAAGCCAAACAACTAATTCCCAACATCTAATTCATGACAACCAATTCCTAGAAGCTAGTTCATTATTAATAAAAATTTACAATACAATAAATTAAAACTATTAATATAGTAATAACATGAATTAAATAATGATAATAATGATAATGATTAGTATAATAGTAAAACATAAAACATAAATATTTCAAAGATATATTTTGTTTATTTTCTTGATATTTGATAAATTCAAATTCAAATCAATTCTAAAATTTATAAGAAAAATCATAAAAATGTTTAATTAATAATTAAAAGTTTTATTTGTTATATCTATATTTAAAATAAATATATATTTAATTAAAAAAATAGATATATAAAAAAATAAAATAAAATAACTTTAAACAAGAAAAACTACAAAGTTAAAAAAAAAAATTCAAGAAAGGAGATCAGATGAGCGCGTCGTTATAATAAAAATTTAAAATAAAACCAAGAGAAAACGAAACATCAAAAAATCAAGAAAGCACAAAAGATGATAATCCTACCGTTATAATAAAGAAAAAAAGCTCGGGAAACAAGGTGCAAGGATTCTATAAACAGAAACGATAACTACAACATCAAGAAAGCACAAAAGGTGATGGGCTTTCTCTTATAACAAAGCTAAAAGGAATCTTGAAACCGAAACGATAAGCTGAAAATCAGAAAAGCGCAAAACCTAAAAAGATCCTATAAACCGAAATATGAAAAGCACAAAAGCTGAGGTTGCACTTATAAGAAAGAAAGCAGCATTCTGAAACCCGTAAACGCTCGCTCATACAGCAATTACAGATCTTATACAGCCAGGTCATATAGCGATTACAGATCTCATCCAGCGACTACAATGGGTTCAACACATTTATGAAAGCGTTAAATCATATGCATCTCTGTGTTCATGATGCTGTTTGTCCATTATGTCCACGGGTGTTTAATTCATATAAATAGCATATGCATATGTGTGTTCAGGATGCTCTTCGTCCATTCTGTGCGGCTGTGTTTATTTGACATCAATCAAAATCATCAGCGATTACAAATCGCATACACCAATTACAGATCTCATACTACACATCTCATACTACAACAGGGTGCAACACATATATGAAGACCTTAAAGCGTATGCATATGTGTGTTTAGATGTTTAGATGTTGATAAAGCGCATGATCTGCGTGTTCAACATGTGTGCTCAGAATTCTCCTTGTCCATTCTATGCGGCGGTGTTTATTCTGGCCATCAATCGAAGTCTTGCGAGTTAAAATCCTCGATCTGTTTCGGTGATATGTAGCTCAAGCGGAAATTGGACTTTCAAGAAATCCACCATTTCAAGTTAATTCCTTCTGCCATCTCGTTAACGCAAATCTATGGTTGTTATGTTTTCCAATTAAAAGTAGGTAAATTGTTTTTACAAATTCAATAGGCATTTTATTTTACAGTTTGTACATTATTAATTTAATTGTAGTTTTGTTTAACTCTATCTAATTTTATTATATTGAATTTTCTTATGGCCTATGTATATATATTAAAAATGCATTTAATTGTGTCTATGATTTTTTTTTTATAATCATATTTGTTTATTTTTTCTTAAGTGTATTCAATTGTATTTATGATCAAATATATATTTTTGGTATAAGATAATTAATTTATTATTATATTTATGTTATTTAATATTTGTGAATCTTTCTCTAGTTTGTACATTATTAATTTAATTGTAGTTTTGTTTAACTCTATCTAATTTTATTATATTGAATTTTCTTATGGCCTATGTATATATATTAAAAATGCATTTAATTGTGTCTATGATTTTTTTTTTATAATCATATTTGTTTATTTTTTCTTAAGTGTATTCAATTGTATTTATGATCAAATATATATTTTTGGTATAAGATAATTAATTTATTATTATATTTATGTTATTTAATATTTGTGAATCTTTCTCTTTTCAAATATAGAAATCTATATTTATTTAATCTACATTTAGATATTACCATATATTTTTTTTTTAATTACTAGAATGTATATCCTTACTTCTAGTTTTTTAGGCCGCTTTACTTATCCATTATATTTCTTGATTTGAATACATTTTTGTCTGTCCTCGTTACATTTCATCCTGTCATTCTTGATTAAATTTCTATATTTTAACACACCTTGTTCGATCTCGGCCTCCTATGTCACAACAACAACAAACCAAAACGTCACTCTTGCTCGTTCAAGAAAACCTCCGATGGGAAATTTTTTAACTCCAATGCTTTCCGTCCTTGAAAACCTCAATCCGTCCATTATCTCCTCATTGGACATCAATCCGTCCCTTATCTTCTCATTGGGCCACTCTAGCCTTCGGTGGAATGGAGGAGGAAGTAGAAAGATAGGGAAAGGGGGGAAGAGAGTGTAAGAGAGAGAATGAGATGGTGATATATTGACAGAGAAAGTGATACAAATGGATACAATGTCAAAGAGAGTGAGAGGGACATATAGTAAGAGTGAGAGAGAATGATTGAGAAATAGTGAGAGAGAGAGAGATAACAAGAGTTATAAGGGGTGAGAGAGGGAAAGAGAGAGGGATGAAGGGATGGAATGAGGGAGGGGCTACTTTAACCCCTAAACATTCTTTCACAATAAATTCATACACATTTTTAATTTATTTATCATGTGAATAAATATTCTCATTGGCATTTATTTCAAAATGGATGTTTATTGCAAAATGGATTTTTTGAACTAGCAACTCTCATCTTTTCTCATGGATATCTATGGCGTAACTCCCATTGAGAGAATCAAGAATCTATGCTAAAACCTTTAGAGTGTTGAACCTTTAAAACTTTTATTTTTTTCCACATACATTTTTCACAAATAACGAAGAGGACAAAGGGGGTTGTACTTTGCTTGAATCAATCATTGAAAATTTTAAATGATAAGGAAAAAAAATATGGGGTTTCATTTGATTTATTTGATGCTAATTTGAGTTCTTTTTGGATTTTATTTTCATTCAGAATTACTTCCCATGATTTTATTTTCATAGCATGTATGAGTATGATAGGAATTTTTTTTTATATATTATAGTATTGTTTTATATTGTTTAAATAGATTCTTAATAATTTTAAATTAGAAAGGGAAAAATTAGGGTCTTATTTAATTTATTTGTTTATAAATAATGTTGTTTTTATTTTCACTATGTAGAGGAAACATAGATTTTTATTTACAAAAATATTGTGTCAATGTTATTTGATCTATTTGATGTAAATTTATGTGGGTAAATATATCTTTGGCAAAGGAATGGCCTAACTTGTTTAATGATTGTGTAGGTCATATATATGACTATACATCATGAAATTCTTATTCTATGGATATTTTATTAGAAATTTATTTATTTTAATTTGGGTTTTAATTTGGATTATTTTTTAGAAATATATCTCATTGAACATGTGTGAATCTATGTGTATCTTTTATTAGAAATTTATTTATTTTAAATCAGGTTTTCATTTGGTTTATTTTCTATAAATGTATCTCATTGAACATGTGTGACACTATGTGGATCTTTTATTAGAAATTTATTTATTTTAAATCAGGGTTTCATTTGGTTTATTTTCTATAAATGTACCTCATTGAACATGTGTGACTCTATGGAGGAATATTTTCTTGGTTATTTATTTTACCGTCAATCATATTTGCGTAAATAGATTTAGGCAATTTTTGTAAACAACACTCGAACACTTGATGTTGAGTAATATTTATTTAAATATTTTAAAATGAATATATTACAAATATTTCATAATTATATGGATTCCCTTTCAATGAACCGTTTTTTGTTGCCATTTTACATTTGTTTTGGAATTAGTCTTTTTTTAACAATTTTTTTTCCTTTCCACTAAAACTTTATAGGCAACACAAGGTAATTTATTGTGTAGGTGAACAAACCTAGATCTATCTTAAATCCAAATCATATATTTTTACGCACAACACTCCTTTGTGGGTACAAAACTTAGGAAACTTTTGCAAGTCAAAAGGTGTAACCAATTTATTAGCTTAATAGATTCAGATTGAGAGAATGCATTGATGTCTTCTAATATCTAATGTTAATTTATATAACTATTAGAATGTTAAGGGTGTTGAATATAATTTTTTTTTATCACATAAAATCGTACAAATAATATGATAAATATTGCTACACAGAAATAGATATTCCTCATATTTGTTTTCCCCACAACATTAGATAGTGAGCAAAATGCAAAAATTGTTACAAAATTCTAGATAATATTGTTTAAATCTATATTTTATTGTTTTACAATTATAAATTTTAAAATACTCATGAAATTTTGATTTAAGTAAATGATCAAAATTATAATTCAAATAACAACATAAATAACTAACTAACAATATATTTTCTTTACCCGACCTTCATAAAAACGTAAAAAATGTATATGTTAATTGTTTTAGAGAATAGGCATAAAATAAAAGGTTTTGTTTGGTATTATATTAGTTTATACTAATATAAATATATTTGAACAAAAAAATTATCCTTTAAAGATAGGGGAGCAATTTAATTTGTCTGTCGACATTTCAGCTAAACTAGATCTATGACTAGCTGAAAACAAGAGAGTGACAATTAGCTTTCATTACCTCAAACAATCCCTACATTGCACAATCTGGACCAAGATCCATGTTTAACTCTCTATTCATCCCTCTACATTTTTATTCGTTATAGATACATATATGATTGATATAATCTCCCCCCATTCAACTTCTATTGCTAGCAGGTAGATATTTCTTGAAAACACATAATTAATGGCCTCTGAGTTCAAAGATCTAGAGTTTCCTATAAGTTTTACATCACTCATAAGTTTGTGTGTTTTTTTATGCTTGATGGAATCAAGCATAGTAGTATACATGAAAGCACTAGTTAATAAGGTGATAGTTCCCCAAATAATTTTTAAGAACTTTTCTACGTTTTTTTCTATATCTTAATGAGGATCTTATATATTTTCAATGACGGTATATCTTCTTTATATCCATAGCTCTATGAATATGGAACTATATAAAATAGTGTTACAATTCATGGATTCAAATTGTCACATGTAGATAAAGGTTGGAAAAAACATCTTTCGGACAGAGACAAACAATATCCTTGAGAGAATACTTAAATCTAGGATCCATTACTTACACTTCTCCATTATACAGGGGATGTAGAGCACCAATCATGCAATCATTAGACTTAGAAATTAAAACTTAAAAACAAAAATAAATAATAAATCTTCTATTATGCTTATTCCAAACAACTAATTCCCAACATCTAATTCATGACAACCAATTCCTAGAAGCAAGTTCATTATTAATAAAAATTTACAATACAAAAAATTAAAATTATTAATATAGTAATAACATGAATTAAATAATGATAATGATTATTATAATAGTAAAACATAAAACATAAATAGTGTTACAATTCATGGATTCAAATCGTCACATGTAGATAAAGGTTGGAAAAAGCATGTCACGGACACAGACAAATAATATAGTAATAACATGAATTAAAATTATTAATATAGTAATAACATGAATTAAATAACGATAATGATTAGTACAATAGTAAAACATAAAACATAAATAGTGTTACAATTCATGGATTCAAATCATCACATGTAGATAAATGTTGGAAAAAGCATGTTACGGACAGAGACAAACAATATAGTAATAACATGAATTAAATAATGATAATGCTTATTATAATAGTAAAACATAAAACATAAATAGTGTTACGAAATAGTGTTACAATTCATGGATTCAAATCGTCACATGTAGATAAAGGTTGGAAAAAACATGTTACTGACAGAGACAAACAATATAGTAATAACATGAATTAAATAATGATAATGATTAGTATAATAGTAAAACATAAAACATAAATAGTGTTACAATTCATGGATTCAAATCGTCACATGTAGATAAAGGTTGGAAAAAACACGTTACGAACAGAGACAAACAATATAGTAATAACATGAATTAAATAATGATAATGATTTAGTATAATAGTAAAACATAAAACATAAATAGTGTTACAAGATAGTGTTACAATTCATGGATTCAAATTGTCACATGTAAATAAAGGTTGGAAAAAACATGTTATGGACAGAGACAAACAATTTAGTAATAACGTGAATTAAAATTATTAATATAGTAGTAACATGAATTACATAATGATAATGATTAGTATAATAGTGTTACAATTCATGGATTCAAATCGTCGCATGTAGATAAAGGCTGGAAAAAACATGTTACGGACAGAGACAAAAAATATAGTAATAACATGAATTAAATAATGATAGTGATTAGTATAATAGTGTTACAAAATACTGTTACAATTCATGGATTCAAATCATCACATGTAGATAAAGGTTGGAAAAAAAATGTTACAGAAAGAGACAAACAATATAGTAATAACATGAATTAAATAATGATAATGATTAGTATAATAGTGTTACAAAAAACATAAAACAAACAAACAATATAGTAATAACATGAATTAAATAATGATAATGATTAGTATAACAATGTTACAAAATAGTGTTCCTCGAATGGGAAATTTTCTAACTCCCATGCTTTCCATCGTTGAAAACCTCATTCCGTCCATTATCTTGTCATTGGGCAAGTCTAATGTTCGGTCCATTATCTTGTCATTGGGAAAGTCTTACGATGGGTCACACCATGGACGAATTATACTTCATTACCCTTTTTGTTTTACAAATGGAGTTACTTTTCTTTTTACAAATGGAGTATGTATTTGGGGCCTTGTTACAGCATTCATTAAATAGTTTCTCCATTATTAGTTTTACTTTAGTTTGTTTAACCCCGCCATTTTGAATATGAAATATTGTAGGGAAACAAATCTAAAATTCTCTTATTGTCTCTTGTATAGATATTAAAAAAGTATTTTGTGAATATGATTAATTTTTTATTTTCTATAATCATATATATATATATAGATATATATATATATTTCATTATAAAACTCATTTAATTGAGTTTATGGTGAAATATAGATTTTGCGTGTAATGTAATATTAATTTATTATTTTATTTATGTTATTTATTTATTTATTTTTGTGAATATCTCTCCTTTTAAGTATGAAAATGTACATTTATTTAATATATATTTAAATAATGTATTATTATTGTTTTATAGAAAATACTCATGTTATAATGTATTTTTTAAAAATTGCTAGAATGTATATCTCTATTTTTAATTTTTTAATTTGCACTTCAAATATCATAATGGGGTGTAATTATAATATTAATATTTTAAAACATATTTCAAGTTTATAATGTCTAGAAAATTGTATATTATGACTATATATGTTTGTTAAAAGAATTAGTTTCACTTAATGCTAAGCAACCTTAAGTCAAGTCAAGTTTATAAATTAGATTTAAGTTTTTAGGCTTTTAGGATTACGAGTGAGACGGGGGGTGGTGATGGTGACATAGAGGGATAGTAGGAGAGGAGAGAATTAGAAAGAGAGTGACGAGAATGTGAGAGACTGGGATATATATTTTATGATGTTATGTTAAGATAAGGAGAGAGTAAGGGGGGAGAGAGAATGAGAAAGAGGGGAGAGAGTTAGGGGGAGAGAGAATGAGAAAGAGGATGAGAGATAAAAATATTGAGAGAGAGAGGATAGAGAAAGGGGGAGAGAAAGTGGGAAAGACAAAGAGAGGGAGAGGGTGGATATTGAGAGAGAGGGGGAGAGAGAGAAAGAATTTATATGTTTATTAAATACATATAACAATCAAATCAATCAAATAACCAAATCTTTTGGCTTTGCAAAATTTAACATTCTAAGTCTGATAGCCACTTGTGCATTGCTAATTTATTCCTTTTCTAGGGATTTCATTTTTTTTATCAACATATTTCATTTCATTTTTTTATCCCTTTTCATTTTTCTTTCTTTCTTTTTCTTTATTTATATATATATATATATATATATATATATATATATATATATATATATATATATATATTTTTTTTTTTTTTTTTTTTTTTTTCTTTCTTTTTCATTTTTTGACATATAAATGTAAAAATGCATAATAATGTTACAACATTGGCTCCATCTAGGGACTGCTTTTCCCTGTGAGATGCAAAGAACATGCAGATCCATGTGCCTTCTCCTCGGGCTATGGAGTCTTTGCTATGAAAATCACACTTGCCATGAAAATGTAAATAAAACCGGAAATGTACAATGAACTAGGGTTGCAATCAAATTCAACACTGAATAGAGTTCTTTAGATATTGTCCATTGACAAACAATGTAGAGTATGCTCCTTCCAAGTTCTGCAGAACGAAAGTATTGTTTCCCTTAACCTATGCAATGCTGAATGGCCCTAGTCAGAGATTATCAAATTTACCATGTTTGCCCTTTTCTTCTCTTCGGGCATCCCATTTCAAAACTAAATCTCCTTCTCTAAAATCTCTTTCTCTGGCTTTCCTATCAAACAAATTTTTCATCTTGTTTTGATATTGAAAAAGTTTGTATTGAACTTCATCTATATCTTCATTTAGTTATATAATTTGATTAATTCTTCTAGAAAAATCATTTGGTTCTTCATTTGTCTCTTGTAAAAATTTCATGACAGGGAAAGCTAACTATGTAGGAAGAATAGCCTCAGTGTCATAGACAAGCTAAAAAGGGGATTTACCTGTTGATCTTTTGGGTGAAATTATGTTGGCCCAAATTGCATACTTAAGAAGACTATCCCAATTTCTCTTATGATCTGCAAGTACCTTTTTTTATCACCTTTACTAAACTCTTATTGGATGAATCTGCCAATCCATTTCCTTGAGGGTAGTATGGGGTAGAATGATGCAATAAAATCTTATATTTTTGGCAAAATTCTAACATTTCAACACTACTAAATGCCTATGCATTATCTGTAACTATCTGTTGAGGACAACCAAATCTAGATAACATGTTTTCCTCAATAAATTTAATGACAACAATATCTGCAGCATTTTTGACTGGGGAAGCTTCTACACACTTTGTAAAATAATCTGTGGTAGTCAAGATACATCTGTGCTGATTGTTGGATGTTGGATGTATCTCTCCGATGAAATCTAGTCCCCACTGTAAGAAAGGTGTCTGGATCAAAACTGGAACAAGGGGGAGTGTTGCTAATCTTTATTTACCAGCCAAAATCTGACATGGAATGCACCTTCTGACCTTTGCTCTAGCTTGTGAAAACAACTTTGGCCAATAGAAACCTGCTCTCAAAATCTTATGCGTTTTTGCTCTCCAAGCATAATGACCCCCACATATTCCTTCATGAGACTGATCTATAACTCCTTTTGTTTCACTCTCAGTCAAGCATAGAAGTAAGATGTTTAATGGATATTTCCAATAAAGGTTAGCATTCATAATACAATACTTCATAGCCTTTAATCTAAGACTTCTGCATTGTTTTCTTGTGAAATCAGGAGGGTATTCAAACCCACAAAGAAAGTGTACAATATCATCATACCATTCAGATAATAGGAACTCTTCCTCAATGTGAAGTGGAAGAGGAGCCGAATCTGTAGAAGAAGAAGGTTCTTGTGGATTCTTCTTTAGTGAACTAGAGGAACGTTCTTGTGGATTCTTCTCTCTTGAACCTGGAGAAAGTCCTTGTGGATTTCTCTCCTCATATTTGCATGGTTATTCCCAGAACTTTGGAGTTGGATTCAACCAACATCTTGGCTAAACCCTGTCCTTTTACTAGCTTAGCGGATTTGATGTCTTGATCAAATTCAAGAATTTTAGCTATCCATCTCCCTCTCCTACCATTTGTATCAAGTTGGGTCAAAACAGTTTTGATAGCATTGCTCGGGACATCTGCAGTAATAGGGGAATGAAGGACATAAGTTCTGAAAGATTTTAGAGCTTGTACAAGGGCATAGGCTTGTTTTTCAATAATGTCATATTTTAGCTCTGCATCTCTCATAACTTTACTAAAGAAGGCAATCGATTGGTGATCTTGGTTATAATTCTTTTGCAGTAAAACAACAGCTAAAATGGTGTCAGAGGTAAAAGAGAAAACGCTGAAGGGTTTTGTATAATCAGGGATAGCTAGTACTCGGGCTTCATAAATGGCCTTTTTGATTTGTGTAAATGCATATCTAGCCCTCACTATCCATTTAATCTCATGGTATTTCTTCAACATGTCAGTAATATCTTTAATAATTTCAGCAACGTTTGGTATAAATCTCTTTAGAATATTAATCTCTCCTAAAAAAGTTTGAAATTTCCTTTTTATTTATGGGGAGACCAATTGCCTCACTAGTTGATACTCATTTTGGATCAATTACCACTCCTTTTGAGATGATGTGGCCTAGTAACTTTCCTTCCTTTATGGCAAACAAATATTTCTTTGGGTTGAGCAAGATTCCAAATTTTCTGCACCTATCAAAAACCTTTCTCAAGTGCTTTAAGTGTTTTTCATCAGAGTTTGAAAACACAGTTAGATCATCCAGATAAATAACAATAAACTTATTGATTTTACCAACAAAAGCTAAATCCATTGCTCTTTGAAATGTTGCTCCTGCATTGGTTAAGCCAAATGGCATCCTAGCATACATGAATGTACCCCAGGGAGTTGTGAATGTTGTTTTTTCTCTATCTTCTGGAGCTACCAAAATTTGGTTGTATCCAGAGAAACCATCTAGCATGGAAATTCTATTAGAACCTGAAACTCTTTGCAATAATTGATCCATTTTAGGCAATGGATAATTGTCTTTTAAGGATGATTTGTTCAAATTCCTAAAATCCACACACAATCTAATTTCACCATTCTTTTTCCTTATAGGAACTAAATTTGCAATCCACTCAGAATATCTAAGAGGAACAATAATCTTGGCATCCAACAACTTCTTTAGTTCTTTCTCTATGGTCGGAAGTAAAATTGGATTAATTCTTCTTAATTTCTGTTGGAATGGTTTGGCTTCTAGTTTTAAAGGGATCTTATGCTCAATAAGATTTGTATCATAAGTTTTGAGCTCATCATAGGACCAGGCAAATACATCTTTATAATGCTTTAAGAGATTGATATACTTGTATTTTATATCCTTGGGTAAGGATGTTGAAATTTTCACATTCTTCGTTTCTTCATCAGTTCCAATGTTACAGTCTTCTACATCCTCTTGTGGTGTATTTAATAACAATTTTTTTATAACATCATTATGATAAAAAATCCATTAAAGTGGGATTAGACCCTTGGGAATGAAATTATTTGGTAATTGAAGGATATTATGATTAGCTACCTTGTTATTTAATTGTGAGGATTCATTTTCCTGAGTTGATTTATGATCAATAATTTGTTCTTATTCAATTTGCAAAGTTGAAAAACCATCAATTTCTTTTAGGAAACTCTTCAATTGTTCATCATCTTCAAATACTTGCCAATGTTTAAGATTGTCACAGATTGAAGGCCTATATTTTACATGAATTTGATATTGGAGTTGCATTGGATCAAGAATTTTAAAGGAGCTTGCAGAAATTGCTAAAGAGTCTGCATAAATGTTCTCATCTCTTGGGATTGTTGTGATGTTAAAAGCTTGGAAATTGCTTTCTACAAAATCCCATACCTTATTTAGGTAAGATCTAAGCCTAGGATGTTTTTCTTGGCATAGATTCCTTACTTGTTTTACAATTAATTACGAGTCACTGAAAACACTTAAATTTTGAACTTTTAGACTTTTAGCTAACTCAAGGCCTAGAAGTAGGGCTTCATATTCTGCTACATTATTAGTAACATCGAAGTCTAACTTAAAGGATTGGGTTATGTTTTCTTTATCTGGAGAGAAATTAACACAATTCTTGCTCCAACCCCATCTTTAGAAAAAGCCCCATCGAAGTATAACTTCCACACATCAGTTTTTATGCATTTAGGTTTGTTCACTATAATGCTATGCTGAGAATTTTGGAGATCATTAGATGACAATGTGAAGCATCCAAAATCCTGATCAACAACATAAATTAGATGATTTATTGCTTGATCAACCCTACAAACAGTGTTAATGAATCTTACCTCTCTGTATAACCTAAGATGTTCACCCCCATATACAGGGATAGTAGCATAGGACATGTCCATCTGCAGATTTCCCCCTAATTTGGCACAACATGATCTTGATAACAACATTCCAAATTTGGGAGGGATATCTGTGACTACAATGTCTAGTACTACACTTTTTACAGGGATTTGTGCTAAAGTTACAACTAGGTCTTTTATCAGTCTGAGACAAGGAACTTTCTTGGAGTCAAAGGTGTACAAATCATGGTAAGGTCTAGTAATTTGTAATTGCAATTGATCCATGATTACTTTGGGCATCAAATTATGAGAGGCCCTAGAGTCTAACATACAATTGTATAGAAGAAAATCATGAACTTTGAGAGTGACATAAAAGGGAGGAACGTTCTCATCAATCATGTCAGAACTAGGACCAAAAACCACTGATGGTTTTTCATCCTGTAAACTGATCACGTCCCCCTCAACATCTATACTTGAGGATTGGATCCACTTTGATACTTGGTTTTTGTATCCTGGGTTTTTGGAGAGTTCAGATAGTGGAACAAGGATTTTGACTCTCTCTAACTCTTTTTCTACATTGAAAACTGTTGGAACAGTTTTTTCAAAAGTATTATGTTCATTGGGTTGAGTTAATGGCTGAATTACAGTTGTTTGGGTTTCAACAGTTTTTACTGGAGGCTAATTGATTGCAACATTCTTGACTGGCCTACCAGGGCCTGCTCGAGGCCTTAAGTCATACCTTCTATTTAATTTAGCTATTAGAAAGTTTGAGAAGGCTTGACATTTAAAAACCTGTGAAGTTTCGTGATTTTGAATTAAAGCTTGATCAATGGAAACAGGAATTATAGCATCATGTTGTGATTGATCATTGAAATAATTTATGTCATTAGTAACTAATGGTCTAGTTTCTTCGGGTTCTTGATCATCAATCATGAACGATGGTTGAATTTGTTGATCAGGGTTGGGTCTTTGTAAAATTTGGGCTGGAAAGGTCTTTTGTACTGAGCCTGAGGTCTATTTGATGTTTGTTGAACTACTCTAGGTTGTGTTTCAATCTTTGAAATCCTATTTAAAATATTTCTAAGTAAGGAAGTGATTTCATCAATTTTGTGATCCTCGGTTTTGTTTTTAGAAGAAGAAGCTCCTTCTTCCCTAACTTTCATTTTCCTTTTAGCGTTTTCAGCATTTGCTTTGAGTTTAGTTGAGGCTGATCTATTTTCCTCAACCTCAATAGCATTGGTCTGCATGCCTGCTAGGGTTACAAAAGTTATTTCTCTGAGCATAACTGCAAACTTATCATCAAATCCTTTAGAGAACCTGACTTTGGCAACAACTGCTGGTGGTATTTTATTGTAATTTTGTTAAATCATTTTATAAAATCAGCGACAGGTTCACCAACATTTCTTTTTAGGTCATCAAATTCAGTCAGATAGCAATCTGGATCCTTTTTAACACCCCATTGGTTTTTAAAAACGGTAACTAATTCATTCCAGGAAGGAATAGAATTAGCTCGTAGCTGTCTAAACCAAATCCTAACATTGCCTTCAAGAGATTGAACGAAAAATCTCATGTAGACATCTTCATGCTCTATATTCATGTTATCAAAAAAGTCTAAGAAAGTTGCCAGATGGCCTTCAATAGACAAACCAATTTCACCATTGAATCTAGGTAAGTGCTTCAGATATCCATCTGGGAAATTATTTAGCTAATTAGGAAGAACTAAGGCTGCATAACGAGCCTGAATGATGGGTCAAATACCAACCATTTTATTAGATGAGGATGAGGAAGATGAAGATGATGAAGGGGTGATAATGAGCTTTTGGGAGTTGTAGGAGGTGAAGATAAGCTAGAAGAATTTATGGAATTTTTATTTTTCTTGGTGTTTGTATAACTAATTTATGTTTTTCAGGACCAAACTTTCCTTCATTACCAAACATGGGATTTGTGTAAACAGAAAAGTTGTCCTCAAAGCTGACAAAAGTAGATGGATAAGTGTGAACTACTGAAGAAATAAAGTCACTAGGTTTTAATTCTGGTAATTCTAGACCTAATTCTTTTTTCTAATTTAGGAGATTCTGAAAGAGGTTCAGGAATCTGATAAGATTCTAACTAATAAACAAGGAGATCTTACTTCAAATCAACTCCTTTAGATAACAATTTTAACACTTTTGGTGGTAGATCTGATAGTTTAGGAGGAATTGGAATAGGTCTAAAAGGATTAGTTTCAAAAACAATTTTAGATGAATGAATTAAGAAGCATAAGTAGAGGCTTCTAGTCTTTGTCTTGCAGAGGCAATTCTTACCAGTGTTTCAGGATCTGATAGCGGAGAATAAAGTTGTGGGTCTGAGAGAGACCTAGTGTGTCTATGTGAAGCCAATTTATTTTGTGGAATTTCCAGGTGAATGATTTTAACCTACTAACCTTTTATTCACCGTTAAAAGGTAAGCTTTAATCATTGTCCTATGGGAAAATAGTTCAAGAATTTTGTTCCCCAACAATGGCGCCAGTCTGATGTTGTACCTCCGTAGATAATTCTAGGTTAGGAATTATGCCAAAGCATCTAAAATGTTTTGCTCGGTTTTAAAGTTTTTTGGATGACCAAAGCTCTAAACTATTTAAATAAGTGCAATTCTTAATTACTTATGATTAAATAGAAGGGCTGATTCTTCACCTCTAAAATAGTAATTTAACATTGATTTAGATGTGTAAGGTTCAAACTTTAGAAACTATATGATTTGTTAGACATCAAATAGGTTATCTAACCATCATATACAGTGGATGCGTGTAAAATATTTTTACAGCCAAACAATATATGTTAAGAAACTTAAGGGAAGATAACAATTTATTGATGTAGAGGAGTTAAACCAAACAGACAGTTTAATCAACTAATCTCTGTAATATATTATAACTTCATGGGGGATTTTAGACAAATTGAAACTCAATATTATCTTACCCAGAGCTCCCATAAACTTCAAAACATATGTAGATAAACAGATTGAAAATAATAACAAAGAAAGACTTACATGAAACACAATCTGTTTTGAAATGAATCTAGAATCCTTTTATTATTTCAGAAATAGATTTGAAGGATACAAGTCTGTTATAAAGTCTATCACAATGGTTCAACCATTTCTAAGTCTTATTTCTAAGTACTTATAGAAAAATATTACATTTGAGATCGGATTCCAAACTAGATATAATTACAAAAATAATATCTATTTTGAAAACACAAATATTTCTAAATACAGAGGAAAAATAGGAAAATAAAACTACTTAAAGCGTTTGGCACTAAATTCGAGGTTGCTACTGATGACTGGGCCCTGTTGTTTTGTTTTTCTTTATTTGATTATTTGTCCACTTCTTCCTTTCAACCTGCTCGTTGTTGTTGAAAGCTTCAAAATTACTGTTGCAAACATGTTTGCTAATTTAATCAATGAGTAAAAATATTTTCTCCCATCTTTCCTCATCTGGAATGGTGGCTTTGATTAACTTTTTGTAAGTCTCATCGAATTTAGTGTACTCCTGAAAATTGGGTTTGACTACAAACAAGTGTTTGATTTCATGCTGAATCAACAAGTCAAAAGTCAAACCCTCAATGAAAGCCTTCCCTGTAATAGTCCCTCTAACCTTGGAAAATTTTTCTTTGTCTCTGACTATTAAATACAACCTTCGCTGGTATTCTTCAAGAGTAATCAACTTATCTCCAATTCCCCTTAAACTTGGCAGTTCCTTTTGATGCATCACATTAAATTTTTTGTGAAACTTTTGGAGGCTGGCTTCTAAATTGTGGCATTTGTTTTCAAGTTGCAGCATTAAATTCATTTTGATGTGAATCTTTCTAACCTCCAGAGTTGTTTCAGTTCTGTCATATATGTCATATTCTTCAAGCTCATCTTTTATTTTTGAATTCAAAATCTTGAATAATGTTGTTGCATCTCCTAGTTTGTTACCCAATTCTTTCTTAACTTCTGCTATTAATTCCTTTCATTTTTCTAATAATGCTTCCTGTTCAAAAATAATTTCAATTGATGGCCATAAATCTGTCCTGGATTCATTTATGCCTTGCCATATGTTTTCTTTGGCCTGTGCAAGTGTTTGAACAATTGCTGATTCATTTTCCAAAGTTTATATTCTTTGAGTCAACCTGTGACTCTTTTGGATCTCTACCACATATGCATTGTCAATCTTAACTTTTTGTTCTTCGAGGTTGTGAAGTTGTGCTTTCAATTTCTCAATTTCCTGTCCCTTTAATGATAGATCTCCCATGGCCTTGGCTAGATCCATATATGAATTAGTGGACTATATCTCTTCTATTGTAGTAGTTGCTGAAGTCGAAGCCCGTGCTGTTGAAATACCTGTAATTGAAATTATTGCTAAAGGAATAATCGTTGCTTGAGTTGCTTGTAGTTCTTTATCCTTTAACAAAGTCTCTAATCCTGACTCAATCTTTTGTATCTGTGTGTTTTGTTCAATTATAATTTTGAACATGTCCTCTCTTTCCTTCTCTAGTTCACCAAACTCTTTAGTGTGAGGATCTTTAGTAGTATGAAGCTTTAATTGTTTTCTCAATGCCTGAATGTCAACATTTTTCCTCTTAATCAATTCCTCAGCGACTTTAACATTGTTGGGATCATATCCCAATTTAATTACTAAACCCTCCAAAGATTTTATTTTAGTATCCTTTTCTAGAGAAGAAATATTTTCCATCTTTAGCTGGGACTGAATATTACTCAATGAAACCTGCAACTTAGATTTTTCCATGGTTGAACTGGTTAAATAGATCATTTCCCCACCTTGTTTATGTAAATCAATCTAGTCAATAGGATGAATCTCCTTTGTATCAAAGGAAAATATTGATTTCTTATAGTCTTCAACAATCTTGGGAAATGGGATTTTAAGTTCAAGGAATGCCATTTGCATCAACCCTTTTTCAGTGTCAAAGCTAGAAAGTAACCTGTGCTAAGAAGCTGAAGTTTGTTTCCAGAATTTTGTGTAAGTGGTAGTTTTTGATGCTTCATTTTTCTTTTTGATTTCCTTGTACCTAGCAAAAATGCTTGCTTCAGTCTGACCATGGATGAATTCTCTTGTTTGGGATGTTTACAAAGGTTCTTGAGAAGCTGAAGATGTTGGTGATCTTGTGGAAATTTCTTCAATTCAAGGAAAGGTAGTAACATGAGGGCATGCCAGGACTAGTGTAGTCTGTGTGCTTTCTTCTGGAAAGGAGTCCTCACAATGATTCTTTTTCTTCTTCTTATACATCACAAACTTTGTTTGCTAAATTTCTGTTTTCCCTTACTCCCTTTGCATGTTTTTCTTGGGGAACTAGAGTTTGAGATGTTGTAGGAGTAAAACTCCGCTCTTCTGCTTCATGCAATGTGTTCTCCTGCCACTCCTCCTGATTCATATACTGCTCAATATCTGGTCTAGGAGTATGAGCATAACGAGTAGTTTTATGTTCTACCCTTAGCTTGGAAATGATCCCCAGGGGATCATAAGACCAGGAAAAACTCAATTTAAATTTCATTTCCTTTAGGATAAGATCTGCCTCAATTGTTGTTGTTCTGGAATTATAGATGAAAGATCCAACTTATGTTTTGATTTTAAATTGGGACTTCTTCTTAGATGACACAAAGTGCAGCTCATCCATATTTATCATCTGCTTGATGTATTCCAGTGCAAAAATTCTGATAGGTACAAACTTTGGAAACCTGTATGGAGGAAGCTCACAACCATACACTCTAATATATGTATATTTTTGGTATAGATACCAATCTCCTATCTTTGTTTGTTCGCGAAGATGAATAATCCTTTTAATTTCAGGAGAAATTCTAGGGATTATATCACTATTAAGTAAACAGGAAATGTGTATAAAAACTTATCTATGTAGTCACTGAAAGAGAATTCATTTGTATTTTTCCTAACCAATGAGGTCCAATTAATCACAGATTGCAGGTTTCCCTGTTCATCTGACTTTTGCAGTGGAATTGAAATCATGTCTGGCTGATAGAAAAAAAACAAATATACAAGGATTGATGCATGTTTGAAAGTCCCTTCTGTAGAAAACTTCATGAAATGATCATGGATAGTCTGTGTTAAGAATTCACTATAATTGAAGATAACAAAAGGTTTCTCATCTTTAGAAAATACTGACAAAAACCCTAGGATAATGTCATCAACCCATTGATCAGATTAATAGCCTAGCAAACAGGAAATTATTGAAATAATTTGTTTGGTCATCTATGGAAGCATTGAAGTTGGGTAAGGTGGACTAGTTCAAGGTAATTCATCATCTTCAGGTAGAAAAATATCAAAAACCTTAACTCGTTGAGGGAAAGTAAGATTTTTTTAGAGATCCATAAGTGATTCTACAGAAAAAGGATGTGATGGAGTTGTAGATTCAATCTGGAACATTTGACAAATGGATTGGGTTGTAATTGTGAACATAATGTCGCCATTATGTGCAACAACAACCCTTTGGCTAGGAATATACCTAAAATGACACCATGACACAAATTCAGTGAAGCGGTGAGTATGTGGGAATATGAATTGAGGTAGGAAATAATCCCACAGGCTCAATTCATCACTGAGGTCAATGAATTCCTGTTTCATCCAGTTTTGTAACTCATACAAATCAAATTCACATTGTGTTTCTGAAATTTTGTACTCTTGGTCCACTAAAGGCAAATGGTCCAGGTCTATCACAGGCGGGAGCATGGGGTTTTCCTTAGTCATTTTGGATTTTCCCTTCGAAGAATACATAGGAAACGAGGGTTACCAGGTGATTGACCAGCTTGCAAGTACTGTATGTTGGATCGTTCTATTGAGGTTGTACTAGAGCTTGGTACACAAATTTTCTTAATAGAATGTGTAAAGATGTAATAGGCAGAACTCGGGTTTATTAATAAAAGAGGGTAATTAACCATTTGTGCATTTCATATGGGCGTGGGGTATTTATGGTGGTAATGACTATGATTGGGTAATAGTTTTATAATCATGTAATGGGCAGTGGAGTGGATATGACGAGAGCATAAACAGTCAAAATGGGCGAAGGTGATTTCGGCAACAGTCTTTGGCGAATTTCGGTTTGGGGGGGGGGGGGGGGGTTCCGAACTACCTCCGCGCTTGACACGTTGGAAATCTAAAACTACTTTGCGGACCATACCCCCCCCCTCACCTCCTCAGTTAAATCTCGAGGGGGGGGGGGGCGAACTGCCTTCTCCACCATTGATCGGTCAAAGAAGATCGTGGCCATTGTTTATTACACCCGCGATATTACAAGTGAAGAAAATCATTTATCATATTTCAACTTTATTAAATACATATAACAGTCAAATCAATCAAATAATCAAAGCTTTTAGCTTTACAAAATTTAGCATTCTAAGTTTGATAATGAAATTTAAATGTGCATTGCTAATTTATTCTTTTTCCAGGGATTTCATTTTTTTAATCAATATTTTTCATTTCATTTTTTTATCCCTTTTCATTTTTCTATATATATATATATATATATATTCTTTTTCATTTTCATTTTTTGACATATAAATGTAAAAATGCATAATAATGTTACAACAACTTCCATCAATTGAAAAGGAGGTGAAGAAATTGTTACAGGTTAAGATAATTGTGCCTTTGAGGTACTCAGATTGGGTAGCAAATTTGGTTCCTGTCAGGAAGAAGAATGGGGAAATAAGGCTATGCGTAGATTTCATAAATTTGAATAAGGCCTCACTGAAAGATAACTATCCTCTGCCTAAAATGGATTATATTTTGCAGAAAATGGCGGGTTCTGCCTGAATGTCCACAATGAATGGATTCTCTGGATACAAGTCCATTTACACCCTAGGGATCAAAATAAGACAACTTTTACTAGACCTTGAGGAACTTTTATGTATGTCAGAATGCCTTTTGGCCTCGTAAATGCTGGAGCTACTTTCTAAAGGGTGATGGATATAACATTTGTTGGAGAGCAGGATAAATTTGTAGTAATCTATATGGATGACATAATTATTTTCTCTAAATCAGATGAAGAGCACCTCAAGCACTTGCAATGCACATTTGCAAAATGTAGAAGGTACATTCTATCCCTAAATCCCAAGAAATCAGAGTTCGCTTTAAGTGAAGGGAAGCTTTTGGGCCACATTGTAGCAAAGGAAGGAGTGAAGATTGATCCCAAAAGGGTGGACACTATTAATAATATTCCTTTACCAAGGAATAGAAAATAAATTCATGTTTTCTTGGGCAAAATATTTTTTTTGAGGAGATTCATACCAAACTATGCTGAAATTGTCAAAGAAACCACAGAAATGTTGAAGAAGGATAAGGAAGTCAAGTGGACCATAGAAGCATGGGAGTCATTCTCTAGTATTAAAAAAGATTTTGCAGAAGCCCAGTCTAGCTATCCTAGATTATCATAGGCCTTTCCTTATTTTCTCCTGTGACTCTCCTAAAACGGTGGCAGTTGTTTTATTGTAGAAAAATAACGAAGGGTAGAAACAACGAATTGCATTTTTTAGCCAAGTGTTGCGAGATGCAGAGTTGAGGTATAATATCTTAGAGAAACAATCTTATACATTGGTCAAAGACCTGAAGACCTTCCTGATTTATGTCCCGCAGTTTAATATAATAGCTTATGTTCCTACAATTGTTTTGAAATACATTCTCGTGCAGGGAGACAGTGAAGGTAAGAGGGGCAAGTGGATTCCCAAGATTCAAGAATATGACATGGATATCAAAACCAATAAGTTGATCAAGGGGCAGGGATTGGATAAAATATTGTCTGAGCCTAACTGCCAAGCCCTGGGTATAAATTTGGTGACAGATAAGGAAGGAGGAAGTGGAAGAGAAGAGGATCAGAATAATATCAAGTCTTCAACACAGATAATTCAACTTAAGTACCTTGTCTCACAATGGTATAAGGATTTGTTCCATTATTTACTTTTTTTTAAATGCCCATTTAATTTTGACAAAGTTAAATACATGGCCTTGAGGCTACAAGCACAAAAGTTTGTTATTTCAAATGGCAAACTTTATTGGTAGGACCCAGTGGGAATTTTGCTATTATGCCTAGTAGAAGAGGAGATTCACAAGGTCATTGATGAATTCCATAGTTGTGTTTGTGGGGAACACTACAGCTAGAGAGCCACAACCCATAAAATCCTCAAAGCCAGTTTTTATTGGCCCAAACTATTTGGCGAGGTGCATACATATGTTCGGGCATGTGAGAAATGTCAATTTTTTGCAGAGAAGCAGAAGTTGGCACCCTTCCCTTTGATCCCTATTTTTGTAGAGGAGCCCTTCAAGCAATGAAGGCTTGATTTCATAGGAGAAATACATCCACCATCCAGCGGTCAGCACAAGTAGATTCTTACAACCACTCATTATTTCTTGAAATAGGTGGAGGCCATCCCAACTAGAAATGCAACCGATGCAGTGATAATTAAGTTTATGGAGGAGAATATCCATGTTAGATTTGGTTGTCGAAGGAATATTATCACTAAAAATGCTCAGATGTTTAAGTCAACCAAGTTTCTTAGTTTCTACGAAAAGTACAACATCACCATGGGGCACTCCACCACTTACCATCCAAAGGGGAATGGTCTGGATGAGTCTTTAAATAAAACTTTATTAAGGATTATGAAAAATATCCATAGGAAAATCAAAAGAATCGGGACTCACATCTGAAGTTTTCTTTATGGGCCAACATAGTCACTACCAAGAGGTCAACCGAGAAGTCTCCCTTTGAATTGGTATATGGAAAGTCTGTCATTTTCCCTGTCCAACTAGCCATGCCAGTGGTTAAAATTTTAAAGGATGTTAAGGAGGAGCCAAATTCTCTGACTAGGAGAATAAATCAGCTGGTAGAACTGCAAGAAACTAGGGGGGAGGTAACTCAGAATTTGATTAAGTATCAAGAAAAAATGAAGGCTCTTTTTGACAAAAAAGTAAGAGACAGATCCTTACAGCCAGGAGATTTGGTGCTTATATGGGATGTTAGGAAAGAGGACAAAGGAAAGCATGAGAAGTTTGATCCCCTGTGGTTTGGACCTTTCAATATATTTGAAGCAAAAGGAAACAACACCTTCTTACTGGAAAACTTGGATGGTGAGGTGCTTAAATTCACTGTGAATGGGCAGTTTCTCAAACTCTATTTTCAACATTAAGGAGGTCCATTTTCACCCACTGTATATACCAGCGAGCCATTATACATATCGGTAATGCTTTAAGTTCTTACTGCTTTTGGTTTTTCTTTTTATGAACTTGAATAAAACGAATCCATGCCCAATGGAGATAGGGCACTAATTTGTAGTTGTCAATGCATTACTTGCAATACATTGTCCCCAATTGGAGTTGATGTTGTTATCTATCATGCCATCTTGTATTTGTGTCAAATGGTCCTACTTTTAACTCTGGTATAGAGAAGGACCAGTGTTATCTAAATATTCTAAAGGGAAATGAAATGGAACACTGAAATATCGGAGGTCAAAATCAGAAGGGGGGCAAATATTTAATTCGGAGTTGAAATCAAATGGTAGGGCCAAAATTCGTGAGTCAATCATATCATAACCCGATATTGAAAGGACTGGTAGGAAACATATTGGGACTTCAGGATATCGGAGGTCAGATCATAAGGGACCTCGACAATCTATTTAAAAGGCGGCCCCGAAATTGAATATCGGAGTAGGTAGTCGGAAGGAAGACACATTGGAACTTGAATTTTGGAGGGTTGATAATTTCAGAACTTCAAGGATCAGAACCTCATAACTCTTTAAAAATTGGAATTTTGTTATAAGCACGAAGTGTGAGGAGAAAATAAATACAAAGGAAATCATTGCAAAACCAAGGACCCTAAAGACCCTTTCTCTCTCCTTCGAGAAAACACATGACAAAAAATAATTGGCTTCAAGAAGTTGATGAGGCAGATGATGTCAGCATGACATGGACGTGTGGTGGACACGTGGAAGTCAATTTTGTCATTTTTGATGGCCCAATGGGGACAAATATAGGTGACACGTGTCACTGTTAATGATGCGCCACGTGGAGATGATGACGTTAGCGTGACTTCATTTCATAGGTCAATTTTTCGGAGGATGGATTTTTCCTAACTCCTGTCAAATTGTTGTATCAAAAGTGTCGATTCAAAGAAGGGGTTTCGATGTGTTGATAGATTTTGGTTATGAGGACCCAGAGGACCAAGGGCATGTACCAGGGCTGAGCACCTAAGTGCTATAAAGATCATTAGGAGAGGGAGACATTGTAACTTTGTTTTAATTTCAATTCGAAGAACTTCCAATGAAAAGAGATTCAATGCGTTGATGGCTCATGGTTGTGGGAGACTTAAAGGAACCAAGAGCATAAGAGAAAATATAAAGGAAGATAGGCCTCTGACAAGAGCCCGAAGGCTTTAGCACCTAAGCACCAAGCCACTGGTCAAGACACCGGGTTCTATGGCAGAATCACAATAAGAGGGCTAAGTAAAAAGGAGTTAGGGGCATCAAAACTTTTTGATTTCGTAAAGTTTATTTTAAATAGAGTTACAATGGATGAAAGCTCCGATACTACAGCCCCTAAGCGTTATACCAGTGGTCACAGGTAGTGGTCCTATGGCCTATAAATGATAAAGGAGATAAACACAAAAGGGCTAAATGCATCGAAACTTTGTGTTTTCGTAACGTCATTCTAAATAAAGTTATGATTTGTTTCAACTCTGATATTGCACTCTCGAAATTTTAAGAGATGTATTGGGCTCTGACAATGTACCACAAAGTTAATAAAGGGGTGGATGGGTCGGCAATTAGGTCACAGGGAACCTTCAACACCACCACACCTAATCACAACCAGCTCCAAAAGGGGAAGTTAAACAGTTAAAGAAAGAAAGCGACATTCAAATTGGTTGGTAGTTGTGGAGGAATATCATAACAGAAGTGTGGCTAGATCATCAGCCCACCATTAATCTAAACACTGGAGCCTGCGTCTAATTAATGAAATTAGAGGAGTTGACATGGAGATATTTTGTTGTGTCAATCATGACACCTCTCGTTTCTCATGTTTTGTTATTTTGTTAATTTTTGCGTTTTCAAGAAAAGAGTCAGATCTATTATGTAATCATTAGGACAACTAGAGCATTTGCATGCTTAGACAATTGGTACTTCATAAAACTATAGCACTTCGAAGATATTTTGTAACTATTATTTGATCTCTCTCTCTATCAAAGGGAAGAATAACTCAGTAGTAAAGGTTCCAAAATTCTGTTCTCAGGGGTTCCAAATTCTGTCTTTTTAGTGATTATGAATTCTGTTTTCAGAGAAAGGTTCCAAGTTTTGGTTCAATTGCTTGTTCCTGTGCTGTTAATTGTTATACAAATTTCAACAGTTTGAGCTTGTAATATGGACACCATTTTTAAAAATTAATGAAGAAGATTTGGTGATTCCAAGCATAGGAATGTGTAGTATGTGTTCTTCCTCTATATGTCACTTCATGTGTGTTTTTCTTCATCAAAAATTGTGTAAGTTGTAGCTATTGGATTCACTCATAAATCATAGATTTACTTATGTTATGTTGTAGTAGACAGTACCTATGAGATTGCATATTTACTATGTTATATTGTAGTAGAAAGTACCTGTGAAATATTGAGTTGGAAACCTTAAAATGCACTCCATAATTTATGCACTTCCTTTCCTTATTCTTTCATGATTATACTTGGATTTACTGCTTAGGATTCTTGATTTTTCCAACTCTCTGTGCTAATTTCCTACCTTATTTTTCTCCTTCCCATATTTACTACAATGATAAATTAAGTTGCATTTACTGTGTGTAGGCCACCAGACTTGGACATTAACTCTTTGGATGATCTATATTATTTATGTGTATGTTTGAATCTACCTCTGTGAAAGGTAATTGAACCAGATTTAAAATCATTTTACATTTATCTCTTGAGCAACAATGAATTATCTTCAAGAGACACTAAGATGTCTTAAGCACTAACCTCTCCTCAACCAGGGGGTTGTCTCTAGGAGCTACAACATTGTACCTGATGTTAGGCTTGTCATTCATGGAGGATTCCATCTACCTGCAAAATTGAGATATGTGCCCATATTTATGGCATTTGTAACATTCAATGTTGGTCCTGAATAATGGAGCATACGATGTAAACTTTCTATTGTCAAAGTCGTCGTGAAACCTATGTTGTGTTCATGCAAACCTACTTCCAGGATTTTGATTCCATTGATAATATCTTTGATAATTGTACCTGTTTTGACAATCCCTATCCATATGTCAAAAGTTAGCACATTAAAAACAATAACCATTAAACGAATTTGCATACTTGAATGAGTTATCTTGTCTGAATGGTCTTGTGTATTCATTCCTTCTTGGAGGAAGAATTGCCTCTTCATTACTTCTTGGAGTTGTGCCATTTTTAATCTTATTTTGTCCTTCGTTTTGATTTGGCTTTTGACTACTCATGAGTTCATCCAATGCTCTAGAACTATTTGCAAAGTTCTACAAAACATTTCCCCTTTTTACTTCTTTTCGTAGAGAGACTATTTCAGCTTCTAGTTTTTCCCTTGCCTTGTTGCTTTCTTTTAACTTATTCCTAAGTGATTCTTCAATTCGTTTGGCTTCTTCCAACTGTACTTTGAGATTGATGATTTCTTCTTCATTCCTTTTGTTGAGGTTCTTGGCGTGTTCGTTTACTTCCTTCAATTCGACTTCCAGAGAATTGACATTTTTCCTTTCTGTTTTGAGATTTTTTTATAACTCTGACAACTTCATTTTGAATTTTGATTTCAATTATTTCTTCTTCCTCATCTTCATTTTCGTCAAGTGCTTCCTTACTTTTGTGCTTAGCCATAAATAATACTCTTTCTTTGTTTTCTTCATCACTGTCGCTCTCTTCTTCAGATGAGGAACTATCTTCCTTGGAGAAGAAGTTTTTCTTAAACCCTTTCTTCTTGTTGAAATTATGTTGACCCTTATTTCCTTTTGTATATGTTTCATTCTTATGAGGACACTTAGCTGCAAAATGACCAATCTCACCACAATCAAAACATGCTAACGGAAGTTTGCCTTTGCACTTACCTATTCCTCTTTTCATCTTCCTCATAAGGTAGACAAATTCTTCATTTGAAAATTCCTCTTTTCTTTCCTCTTTTGTGAAATTACTAGATCTGGGTTTAGATACCTGTTTGCCCTTCCCAGTCTTCTTGGATGCTGAAAATGCAGTTTATATATTAGATGAACCATTTTTCTCTTCAATCTTCATTTCGTATGTTGTAATTATCCCATGTACTTCATCCATACTCAAGCTTCTTAGATCTGACCTATCTTCTAAGACAAAAACCTTAAGATTAAATCTTGTCATAAGAGTTTTGAGGACTTTCCAAATGATGACCTTTTTGAAAATTGGTTCTCCTAATCCTTCCAATGCATTTGTTATTTCATCTACACGTTGAAAGTGAGCTACAATGTTCTCATCTTCTTTCATCCTTAATTATTCAAATTGAGCTCTGTAAATTTGAAGTTTTACTTCCTTGACCTTTGAGTCTCCTGCATATATGTTTTGAAGCTTGTCCCATAATTACTTAATTGTTTTACAACCCTATACTTTAACATAGACAGTTTGAGTAAGTCCACTTATAATAAGATCCTTTGTTTTGGCATCGTTTTCAATGCTTTTCTTACCTTGTTCATCAATTGATGCTTTATAGCCCTGTTTGACTATTTCCTAAGCTTCATACCCTTGCACAAGTAAATGAACCTGCATCCTTCCGCTCCAAAGTGCATAGTTATCTCCATTAAATAGAGGAACTCTATTCTTGGTGTACTCCATGATCTTCTTCCAGTTGCTAGACAACTATTGAAGGAATCAAGCTCTGATACCAATTGTTGGAAATACTATGAGGGGGGTGAATCAATTTTCTTAACAATTAACACTTCATTAATATTTTTCAGAGCATTAGTTAATCTTCAGTTATTATTATTATTCTTCAGCAAGAGCAATAAACAACAATGCAAAAATAGAGATAGTAGGCACAAGAGTTTTAGGTGGAAAACTCCCTCCGGGTCAAAAACCATGGAATGCTTTTCGAATAAGTTCTTTAATCTTCAGCCCCAACTGAAAAGAAAGCTACAACTTCCTAGAACTCTAGAAAAACATTCTTCTCCAACTGTCACTGGAAGGACACCCCAACGCCGTTGTTTTACGAACAATCGGCTAAAAGGATGCCCCAACACCCTAGTGAGCCCAAACTCACCCTAGCACCACCCTACCACCCTAAAGTGTTTACAGGCCCCAACTTATAGGTGCCTTCATTGACCACCTTACCACCTTGAAGTGTTTACAAGCCCCAACTTATAGGTGACTTCATTCACCAGCCTAGCACCACCCTACCACCCTATAAGGACAAAAATTAAATACAAAGGTGTGGACTCTCGTACCAGGGACAATGATCGACGTTACAATGATATTACAATGATTTTCTTTAACTAAATGACACACTAAGACCTAAACTGTTGTCTCGACAAACTAAGAACCCTTGTCCCAACAACAACCAAATTCCTTCTCCCAAAACAAAATTTCCTTCTTCAACTCGAGCCAATGATACAACCCTTTATAATTACAATGATGTACACAATTTGACTTCAATTGACAAAAAGGACTCTAGAACAAACTCTTTACAATGCTTACAAGACTTGAAAACTACTGTTCAAACTATCCTTGTTGCTGATGGTGAACTTTGCTATAGACAATGGACGATACTGTATGCTTATTCTTGATGTTTCTCACTTGATATTATGTTATTTCTGCTTTAGTGTTTTTCCCTTAAAGATCTGCAATTTTGGAGTTGAACCGAGAGAAGCTTTACCTTATGTTGTCCTACTTGATGTCACTACTTTCTGCCTTCTATTGCTCTTTTGCTCTTGATCCCTTTGCTCTGTCTCTTGAGTGTAGTTCCTTGACTTACTCTTCTTGAGGGTCTGTTGTCACTTTGGATGTCTTGGTCCAATTGTACGCGCAAGGAGGAGTAGTGCCAAGACAAATCACAATACTAAAAAAAAACTTAAAGCATATAACCCCTCAACCACTTACCTTTACCTGCAAAGAGGGTTAGTCAATAATAAAGTTGATTATATGATGTTGGAGTATAAACATACCAAATATCTTCTTACTAGTAATAAGAGACATACAAAGACTTCGAATCAACAATAAGGGAAGCACAATGATACTTACATGGATTTTGAATGATGCTACTAAGATTTTAATAATGCACAAGACTTATCTTAGACCATGATCTTCCGAGAATGATTCTCATCCTTTGTTGTCTATTCAACTTAAAAATTATGCTAAATAATCCTAATACAGGTATACCTCAACGAGACCAAACAATTTAAAACATGCCCTAACCAGAATTAAACAAAACAAAACATGCTATAGAAATTCAAATTACTAACTTGTGATTGTTCTAATCTCCTCCATCTATGAAATTTACATTGAGTATTCCACCAATCCTAGTTTTATGAATTGAAGGAAATACACAGTGGTGACCAAGAAAGAAGATAACTTTTTCGTTAGTCAACAATTTAAGGATTTGTTTATGTCCATGTCATAAAAGAACCTTGCTTCATCACATTTAAAACCTTCGTTGGATGCCTTCCAATCCTTTAGTGATTTAGATGTCATTATGAAATCGATCTTTTGGAGACGACCTGTAGGTGGATACCAAACTTGATCATCAAATTCGAGAGGCCTGAAACAACATTAAATACCTTTTCGTTGTTGCCTTGCAATCTAGAATATATACACCAAACATCCATGCTATTATCATGCCTACACTATCGCCTCTTCTAATCTTTGCATTAACCTTTTCCAAGGCTGAAAATTTGTGTCATTATTTTATAACAGAATCATGCACTCACATCTTCCCTTCACTGGTTCGAGGAGAGTCGAATTGCAAATATGAATGATATTAGTTCTATTTTGAAGTGTGCAATGATAAATAATTCCCTTCGCTAACCTTTTTGTCTCTCTTCCTACAATAATATAGAACGAACCCAACAAGTACAAACTTTGCAAAAAAAAAAAAAAAATTAACCCTTTCGTCTGATTTTACATGTTACCACAGGGTCAAAAATATTTTTGAGATAGATTAGTCAAAAGATCATAATTAAGTCCATACGTTTGAGGGGCATGATAGGTCTATATTTATAGACATAAGTTTAGATTATGAGGGGCTTCAGTAGGTTGAACGTTGGAGGTTAGGAGGACTTCTCAAGGAATTATAACATTAAATTTTGTTAATTTATTTGTGTCAATTGTGCTAAATAAGGGAGGACGTGAGCTAGATAGGAAGAGATTTTGGTGTTTAAGATAGGAGAGATACTTCTTATGAAATAAAAGTAATTTAATATGTTTCCACTAAACTTAATTAATTACCTTAAGAAATTAATTTAATATTTGTGTTAAGGATCATGCCTAGAAATATTTTCAATTCCACTAGAATTTGAAATCAATGTTTGGCTTAGTGCATTTGGTCCTATGAAGGTTGTGAAGTCAATGATTGACTTGTGCATTTTTTAAGATAGTCACTGATACATAATGAGATTATGGTGAGAAATGTTATCATATATTAACAACGTAGGTGAATTAATGATAAGGTGTCATGTCACTACCCCTTGGGGTTTTAACCCATAAAATCGAACCTTCAACTTAAAATGAAAATATCTTTCAAATCGTAAAGAACTGTGTGGTTACCACATATCATTGAAAAGATATTTTTGAGGAGAAACCAACTAGAGTGATTTGGATGTGAGAAACGAATTTCCATGCGAAATTTGCCGATGAAGATCAGGGTAGCTCCTGGTGCTTCTTGGGTTGACATCAATGACAACCACCATCAACACCTTTAACTCAATAAACTCATGTCTTTTTTTCATGCTCATGAGTTCGCTTACATAGAGCTCCGACGACCACAACAACATAGTGGTTGTGGGGCTGTATGTGTCCTCATTGCTTTCCTCTCTGTTTGTTGGTATAACTTTAATTTCACTTTGCTTTGGCCTATATTCCTCTTGTTTCGATAAAACCTCTTTATTTTTGCCATTAACCACACCTTGATATGCTTGTTCTCTGACTAACAAATGCATTTTGCAAGTGACAATTGTATTGCTTTTAACTATTTTTGGTAAGGTCCATGTGGATTATTTTCTCCGTGATTGTCTTAGTTTTTTGGCCTATCTGTGCCATAAAATCCCCTTGTATTTCTTTGCATTCACAAAAATCAACCTCTCATTTATGCCAAATGCATTAGCTTGAGAAAACCTCGGTAGAAAGGGATTCCATGTCCCACTTATATTCTCTGCAAGAGTGTTGGAGTAGAACTCTCTATCACCTCTTGAGATTTGGAGAGTGTGGTTCCATGATATGCACCAACCCTCCTCCAAAAGTCTCCTTATTATAGAACCCAATATTTGCATTTGGAAACCACATGTTGCTTCTCATATGTTTGAAGTAATTTTCCCTAACTCTAGGTTTCCCGGTTACTTGGTTTCCACCAAAACATGTGTTTTTTTTTTTGCATTAGGCCCCTGTGTCCCCATGCTAGGCTACCTTAACTGTAAACTTGTTGGTTATAGGAGGTTTAATGGGCCCAACTTTGGAAGGTTTTCATTTTTTTTTTCTGCTTTGAAACAAAAGCAATACATAGAGAAAATACTATGAAAATGAGAGAGGTGTGTGTTTGACCTGTTCTTCTCGCTAAAAACAAAACCTCCATCTAAACACTGTGCCTGACAACTGTTTGGAACCTTGGAAACACTGTCTGGAACACTTTCACCACTTTTACTGAGGTGAGGTCAACATAGGGAAATGGGCATGGCTATGCAAGGACATGCTCTTAGCCTAGTTTTCTTAATTTGACACCATCCATTTATTCTTCAATTTCTATTGAAAGTTGAATTTTATAAGCTTTTACAACGATAGAGATATTTTTGACGATCATACTATGGGCATAACTAATTTTTATTAATACAAAAACTTTACATTAAGGAGGTTAAAGTTACTATTAATGTAACACATAGTCTATAAATGGAGTAAATTGGCCCTCAAAACAATGGATTTTCTGGCGAGATTTTTGTAAAATCTAGTAATTTTATTTTAGAAATTCGAGATACAACTCTAAAGCTTCAATATTTTAGGTACCTTTAAGGTTTTTGATGGTGCTGAATCTATTTCCACTATATAAAACAATATTCAAACGTTCCTACCATAAAAAAAATTTAAGAAAAAAATGACTAGATAAATTAAGAATCTTAATGTAATGGTCATTATTAAATAAGACAAGAATACCAAGAACTTCTTATTGTAATGGTCATTATTAAATAAGACAAAAATGAAACATTTCATAACTTTCTTAAGGATGTCGTCATTAAGGGCATAGACACGTTCCTATAATGATGTCGTTACTTAGGTGTCGCGCCCATAGAATGGAGTGTCAAGTTAGTTCAAAGGTGTGGCAATCACCGCAATGTGTCAAATTTTTGGGGCAATTTTATGTTAACAGGCCTGAATCTTTTCCACATTGACATAGCAACGACTGTAACATCCCTCATGAAAAGTTAATGTTAGTAAATGATAAAAGTAATTATGAACAAAGACTTTATTTGAAAAATATATATAACTCTGTTATTAATTTTATGTTAATTAAAAACAATTGTGTTAGTGCTATTTGAACTGAGTTTATGATTAAATCATGGTTAGTAACTGTGGAATCAGTTACAATGGAACCCTAACTACCTTCAAGGGTAGTTGAGACCCCAGAGGAAAAGGGGCAATGCCAAGTCTGGTTAGGATCAGATGGCAGAGGGGAAAAAGAAAATGTTCATGCTATGTCTGGTTAGGATCAGATGGCATTAAGGAAAGGAATTTTCCTGTGTACGCTATGTCTGGTTAGGATCAGATAGCGTTTACTGGCGAGACCAGTGTAATTGCAGTCGAGAGGACCTGCAAGTGCTTGGGGGTGGAAGATTAAAGAGGAACTCTTCCTACGGACGGGTGGATTGACAAGCATTATAAGTAGGTTTGTAAAGAAACAGGTACGGCCTACTATGTGTATATTTACTTATTGAGATGTCTCTTGTATGGTTCTGTGTTAAAAGATACACTGTTCTGCGCTAAGAAGATTGATTCAGTGGAAACCCTTTGACTGTCATTCATAACCGAAAATAAGAAAAGAACACTAGTTGTTGTATATTAGATAGAGACCGAGACACTTGCATTATGAAGAAACGAATATTAAACCCTTGCATATCTCATTCGGAAATAACAGTAGACAAGTTGAATAAATAAGTCTTTGCTACTACAGGGACAGCAAGAAATATGAACAGAAGTAATACTCTAAAAACTCCTACTTATATTTACATGTCGAAGGAAAGAATCAGAATTCTTTATTTACAGACAGAATCGAAAAGAAAAGTACAGACACTCTTTGCAAAGGAATGTATTATGCTCATAACAATATGACAATTATTTTAGAAGACGGGACTGGCAAGTCTCGCAAACCCAATATATACACCGTAGTAGTTATTGCCTTATTCAAATGAAATAAAAGAATATATATATACATTGACCCCGGCCAGGAGGACCGCAAGTACCTTAGAGTCGAAGAACCAGACACTGTATTAATAATATTCATATGCACGGATTAAACAGCACAGGGTTTACGCATTCAAGATTCATAACATTTAAAAGAAATATGTATGCTGAGGACTGCATGGTCACTGTGGTTACAAGCAGTCTCAGCCAAAGCTTTCTAGTAAAAACCCTCGCTCAGAATAAGTTAAACGAGCTGGGCTGAAGTTTATTCAGGACGGCCGGAGTGCCATAGTCGAAAAATAATAAATAAACTTGGGTATAGGATTGTATACCAAGAAAATAAGGTTAATGCAGAACTTAAAACATATTTAAGGCATGCAACTCATAAACAAGCTTAACGCTGATAAAAAAAAAGAAACAATGCTATTATACTGAGAACAGGTAATGCCAAAACTTAATACTTGTAATATATAGACGAGCTTGAGACGAGCATAACCCAATGGATAGCATGATAAAAGTCAGAACCGTATTTGAATAACAGTTATGCCGTGAGTCTGGCATTTAAATAGATGATAAACTGTGCATAGATACATTACTCGGTGAACCAAGCTTAGACAGAGGCCGTCATAACATGAGCCCTTAAACAAAGACTAAATACAATAATCTAACGGACGAGGGAAATGAACCATATAGGTTCGTATCTAGTAGAACCTGGTCCTATAGCGGAGGAAAGTTTGCTAGCAAGGAACTCGGCATCCCTGTTCAGCAGAACAGAGGATTAGCCACTGTTCCAAGAAAGAAAATCGAAATCAGATTCTAAGAAAGAGGATTTCCTCATACCTGTGGCAGGATGGTCGGGGCTGGAAAGTCGGGTCTTTTCCCCATCGATGTCTGGACGCCGAAAGCCTTCCCTGTAAAACCATGGAGACAGATGACTGAGTAACATGTGAAACGACTGAGGAACGAAATCATTTAAATGTAAACAATATCGGAAATATCTTTCAAGAACTCGACTTAACCTGAGGAGTCAGTTGGAGAGTTTCTTTGTGCCTTGGTAGAGCATGGAACCCTGGTGTGGTGGAGAACCATAAGGTCTTCGGCCGAACACAGTCGAGCCGAGGACTTCGGCAGCCAAACTCTCGACCCAGAATGAAAACAATAACCAAGCCAATACAAAATGAACCTTAAATATTCAACGCATGACCCTGCCTCGTGGCACAGCCTCCGCCTTTGATCTGAGGAAGTCTGCCACCACCATCCGATCAGTGAGAAGGATCCAGAAGGGTTTGAGCGTGAAATGGTAAGACCGAGGAGCCAGCCTCGTAGCTCTCGATCACGCCACGGCACATGACAGAACGAAGGTGAGCCGTTGATCGGGCCAGATGGATGAACCACAGCAGGCCAGTACTGCAAACGACAGTGCATTACTGTACCCATGTCTCCAAAGAGCAAGTTAGTCCGATCTCGGGTTGAACGCCATACAGTTCGCAATTAAGGTTGGTGCCAGCCCATGGTACCCGGGATCTGCCGTGGCAGCAAGTCCCATGACCGCCACAACATAAACCCATATATATATAAGAAAACCCTTTTTATAATTAGATAGGGAATCGAATGTTACGACTAATACTGTAATCAAATGAATGTTGATTGTGATGATTATAAAGTGCGTGTCATGCAATAAAATATGAATGTGTCAAAGCCCGAAAGGTCTTAGGTGCATGCTGTAACATTATTACATAAACATATAAGTCAAATTCTTGGAGAATCATGGTACATGTGGATTATACGTTTGATATATTATGGTTTGGTGAATGTAGATTTACTTATATATAAAAAAAAATTTACCTATGTTTTAGAGCGTGACATTTTGGTATCAGAGCCAAGTTTACAACTTTGTGACCTTTGGGAAAATTTCAAAATTACAGTAACATAAATATAAACAGTATCATGATGAAAGTTCAGATTACGCTAAAAGTAAATTATATCTGTTTAATGAGTGATTCTTAAGCAGGTAGTAGCAGAATGAGGAGAGCAATTAGCGCCCCTCATGGAAATTTGGATCAACCCGAAAATGTGGGACAACCTCAGGGACATCCTGAGTTTTGGGTGCAACTGGGAGCAGAAGGCCGCAATACTGATTCAACGCTAATGAGGACAGTTCAGGAACTGAAAGATGAAATGGCCCGGTTGCGTGCAGATAATGCAAGATTAAATGTGGAACAGGAGAGGATCCTGAAAAGTTTATCCGATAAGCAACATCAACAGCAGTCACATCCGAGGCCTGAACAGCCGCGAGTATCAGATGAACACAGTTTTCACACTGAACCAGAGGAAGTGGAAGACAGAGTAGAGATGCGGGGAGAGAAGTCTGTTAGTGCTTTTGATTACCAGACTCCAAAAAGACCACGGATGGAACTGCAAGGGGAATTTCGGAAAATTAAACCACCTCATTTCGATGGGGAATCAGAAGAAGCTGTAGAGGCGTGGTTAATTAATATGAATAAGTATTTTCAAGTGTATGAATATGATCATCATCTTAAGGCAAGGCTGGCTATATTCCAGCTGCAGGCCAAAGCCACGCTATGGTGGGAGGAGGTCAAGATGGTGCGGGGAGTGAGTGAACAAGATGTGACATGGGAAATGTTTCAAAGATATTTCAAGGAGAAGTATCTGACAAAACGCTTTTATGATGAAAAAGCGCGAGAATTTCATGATCTGCGGCTTGGACAGCAGACCATTGACGAGTTCGTAACTAAATTCACATCCCTGCTTCGTTATGTGCCCTATATTCATGAAGAGAAGGCTAAGGTACAAAGATTCGTTAGCAGCCTACCTCTGACCATGCGAGAAAGGATAGAGTTCGATAATCCGAAGACTATGGATGAAGCAATTCGGAAGGCAAGACTGTGTTATCAGCAGAACAAATCAAAAGGAGAAAATTCTGGGAAGCGTTGGACAGATAAGCGGGGCAGTAAAATGCCTATGGGAAGTAAGGGAGCATGCAGCAATTTTCAAAAAGGATTCTCGAAAGGAGCCAATACTAAAAATCCAACTAAAAATCAGAACAGATTCAAGCCTCCTGCAGAATCCAAGTATAGTGAACAGCAAGTTAGATTGGACAATGAAGGCTTAGCTCGGCCACCTGTTCAGTGTTGGGGTTGTGGTGGAACCCATTATATTAGAAATTGCCCTCATCGGAAGGACAGCGATCAGTTGTCCCAGATCTATGAAGCTTCGACGGTAGGAGATGTGGCTCGATCCATACCCAGAATCAATGCAGCATTGGAGGATCGACAAGCTGATTACCAGCCAACAATGATAGAGTTTGAAGGTAAGATCTTTGATCGATCTGTTTCTATTTTAGTAGATCCCGGAGCTACTTTAAGCTATATAAGTCCCAAAGTTGTGGAAAGCTGTGGTTTGCAAACTACCAAATTTAAAAGTCCTTGGCTAGTACAACTGGCCACTGGAGCCAAAAGACGAGTACTAACTAAAGTCAGCAACTGTCCATTAAGGTTAGCTGGCCAAACAATAACAACTGAGTTAAACGTACTTCCTCTTGGTTCCTATGATGTGCTGATAGGAATGGACTGGTTGGAACGACGATGGTCTGTAATTAATTGTAAAACAAAAACAGTCTCTTACCGAGATGAACTGGGTGTGGGAAAAGAGATTCAAGGCATCCAGAAACCAGTGCAGATTCGGCCGATCACGGCCTCACAGCTGGTTAAGTGTATCCGAAAGAAATGCCAGATTTATGCAGTACAAGTGGGGTATGCAGATTCTGTGGATAAGGCTGCAAGTGTTGAAAATATACCGGTAGTGCAAGGTTTTGCAGATGTATTTCCTGAAGAAATTCCGGGGCTGCCGCCTAAAAGGGATTTAGACTTCACCATTGAGCTGGTACCCGGAGCAGCCCCAGTGTCCCGGGCACCCTATCGGATGAGTGTGCCAGAGTTAACTGAGTTAAAAATGCAACTGCAAGAGCTGTTGGATAAGAAGTATATCCGTCCTAGTGTATCTCCTTGGGGAGCACCTGTGTTATTTGTAAGGAAAAAGGATGGAACTCTGCGTATGTGTATAGATTATAGACAGTTGAACAAGCTGACTGTGAAAAACAAATACCCCTTACCCCGCATTGATGAGCTG
Organism: Pinus tabuliformis; assembly: GCA_031772625.1. NCBI lineage: Eukaryota > Viridiplantae > Streptophyta > Pinopsida > Pinales > Pinaceae > Pinus > Pinus tabuliformis. Next base: position 1,061,608,747 of record CM062804.1, read on the forward strand.
TTTGATCAGGTGAAGGGAGCAACAATCTTCTCTAAGATTGATTTAAGGTCTGGTTACCATCAAATCAGAATCAAAGATGAGGACATAGCCAAGACAGCTTTTCGTACTCGTTACGGACACTACGAGTTTGTGGTACTGCCTTTTGGATTAACTAATGCACCTGCAACATTCATGTGTTTGATGAATAGTGTATTTCATCAATACCTAGACAAATTTGTATTGATTTTCATTGATGATATACTTATATACTCCCGGAATATCAAGGAGCATGAGGAACATTTGAGGATAGTGTTACAGACCTTACGGGAGCATCAGTTATATGGAAAATTCAGCAAATGTGATTTTTATAAAGAACAGATCCAGTATTTGGGCCACATTATTACGAAGGAAGGTATAGCTGTAGACCCCGAAAAGATTAAAACTATAATGGAATGGCCTACACCCAAGGATGTAGCAGATATTCGATCCTTCATGGGGCTGGCTGGATATTACCAGCGGTTTGTAGAAGGTTTTTCTAGATTTGCCTACCCTATTACCTCCTTGTAAAAGAAGGGAAAAGTGTTTAAATGGACAACAGACTGTCAACAGAGTTCGAACAGCTCAAACATTTACTTACCACAACACCTGTGTTGTGTGTGGCAGATCCCGAAAAGGAGTATGTAGTTTGTATAGACGCCAGTAAGGAGGGCGTGGGTGGAGTGCTAATGCAGGAAGGTAAAGTGATTGCCTATGAATCCAGGAAGTTAAAGGAACATGAGCAGAAATATTCTGCCTATGATCTGGAATTAACCGCTGTGATCCATGCTTTGAAGATGTGGCGCCATTATTTAGTAGGGAGGAAATTTTTGTTAATGACGGATCACCACAGCCTGACTAGTTACTTTAGTCAACCCACTTTAAACGCAAGACAAGCAAGATGGGTGGACCTTTTGGGAAATTTCGATTTCGAAATTAAGCACTTAAAGGGAAAGGAGAACAGAGTAGCTGATGCACTAAGCTGAAAGGTGCATTGCATTTACGAGATTGGCATTAGTCAAGGATGGTCCACCCTTGACAAAGAGATTGAGGAGGCTACGGCACAAGATCAGATTTATTTGCAAAAGAAGCATTTGGTGCAGAATTCAGATACCCGTTCAATACAACAAGGTTACACCTTGAATGCAGCCGGAATTTTGTGCTACCAGAAGAAGATTTATATACCCAATCAGAGTGGTATTAAAGAAAATATTCTGGATGAAAATCATAGAAGTCCTTATGCAGGACATCCGGGTTACCAGAAATTAATCACCTCGCTAAGGAAGGAGTATTACTGGCCAGGCATGAAGAAGGATGTTATAGAATACCTGGCACGCTATTTGGAGTGTCAACAGGTGAAGGCTGAACATCAGCAACCTGCAGGATTATTACAGCCATTGCCCATACCAGAATGGAAATGGGAGACCATAACCATGGACTTTATTACCGGGTTGCCGAAATCCAAAAAGAACAATGATTCTATAATGGTGGTAGTGGATAAACTCAGCAAGTCAGCTCACTTTATACCGGTTCAATCCACTTATCGTGCAGCTCAAATCGCAAACATTTTTATGCAAAATATATTTAAACTTCATGGGCTGCCGAAAGTAATAATATCTGATCGTGATGTTAAGTTTACCTCAGCGTTTTGGAGGACCTTATTTGAAGGTCTAGGAACTCAATTGAGCTTCAGCACCGCATATCATCCGCAAACTGACGGACAGACCGAACGAGTGAATGAAGTAGTAGAGGACATGCTGAGGTCTTATGTGATGCAGCAACCTACGCGGTGGGAGGAGTATTTACACCTAGTGGAATTCGCCTATAACAATGGCTATCACTCGTCCTTGAAGATGAGCCCATTCGAAGTACTTTACGGCCGGAAATGCCGCACACCCTCCAGTTGGGGTGGACCGGAGGACAAATTCTTGCTGGGTCCTGAGATGTTGGAAGAAATGGAAGTTATGGTGAAAAAAGTTCGAGCTAATCTAAAGTTGGCACAGGACAGGCAAAAGAATTTTGCAGATCGGAAGAGAACATTTAAAGAGTACCAAGTGGGTGAACATGTATACATCAGAATTCGAGCTAGGAAAAATACCCTCCAATGGAATGCTTGTGCCAAATTGGCACCGCGTTTTTGTGGACCATTCCAAATTCTAGCACGAGTAGGGCCGGTAGCTTATCAGCTCGCCCTACCCAGCCATATTCGGGTTCACAATGTCTTCCATGTATCAGTTTTAAAGAGATATGTGTATGACCCTAGGCATATAATAAGTTGGCAGGACATTCAGGTAAGGAAAGACTGTTATATAATGTAAACTGAAATAGAATACTAGTAAGCAGCTGATCTGATTGTTATGTGTTTCAGGTGGAACCGGAAGGAGACTTCCTGGTCGACCCAGTGAACATATTAGATCGGAGAAGAGTCGAGCTGCGGAAAAAGGTCATCTGCCAGGTTAAAGTGCAGTGGCAGCACTTTGGGCCTGAAGAGGCCACCTGGGAGGATGAACAAATGATGAGGGATACTTATCCCAGACTGTTTTTGGATGAACAGCAACATCGGGACGATGTAGACTTTCAGGAGGGGGAGATGTAACATCCCTCGTGAAAAGTTAATGTTAGTAAATGATAAAAGTAATTATGAACAAAGACTTTATTTGAAAAATATATATAACTCTGTTATTAATTTTATGTTAATTAAAAACAATTGTGTTAGTGCTATTTGAACTGAGTTTATGATTAAATCATGGTTAGTAACTGTGGAATCAGTTACAATGGAACCCTAACTACCTTCAGGGGTAGTTGAGACCCCAGAGAAAAAGGGGGAATGCCAAGTCTGGTTAGGATCAGATGGCAGAGGGGAAAAAGAAAATGTTCATGCTATGCCTGGTTAGGATCAGATGGCATTAAGGAAAGGAATTTTCCTGTGTACGCTATGTCTGGTTAGGATCAGATAGCGTTTACTGGCGAGACCAGTGTAATTGCAGTCGAGAGGACCTGCAAGTGCTTGGGGGTGGAAGATTAAAGAGGAACTCTTCCTACGGACGGGTGGATTGACAAGCATTACAAGTAGGTTTGTAAAGAAACAGGTATGGCCTACTATGTGTATATTTACTTATTGAGATGTCTCTTGTATGGTTCTGTGTTAAAAGATACATTGTTCTGCGCTAAGAAGATTGATTCAGTGGAAACCCTTTGACTGTCATTCATAACCAAAAATAAGAAAAGAACACTAGTTGCTGTATATTAGACAGAGACCGAGACACTTGCATTCTGAAGAAACGAATATTAAACCCTTGCATATCTCATTCGGAAATAACAGTAGAAAAGTTGAATAAATAAGTCTTTGCTACTACAGGGACAGCAAGAAATATGAACAGAAGTAATACTGTAAAAACTCCTACTTATATTTAAATGTCGAAGGAAAGAATCAGAATTCTTTATTTACAGACAGAATCGAAAAGAAAAGTACAGACACTCTTTGCAAAGGAATGTATTATGCTCATAACAATATGACAATTATTTTAGAAGACGGGACTGGCAAGTCTCGCAAACCCAATATATACACCGTAGTAGTTATTGCCTTATTCAAATGAAATAAAAGAATATATATATACATTGACCCCGGCCAGGAGGACCGCAAGTACCTTAGAGTCGAAGAACCAGACACTGTATTAATAATATTCATATGCACGGATTAAACAACACAGGGTTTACGCATTCAAGATTCATAACATTTAAAAGAAATATGTATGCCGAGGACTGCATGGTCAGTGTGGTTACAAGCAGTCTCAGCCAAAGCTTTCTAGTAAAAACCCTCGCTCAGAATAAGTTAAACGAGCTGGGCTGAAGTTTATTCAGGACGGCCGGAGCGCCATAGTCGAAAAATAATAAATAAACTTGGGTATAGGATTGTATACCAAGAAAATAAGGTTAATGCAGAACTTAAAACATATTTAAGGCATGCAACTCATAAACAAGCTTAACGCTGATAAAAAAAAAGAAACAATGCTATTATATCGAGAACAGGTAATGCCAAAACTTAATACTTGTAATATATAGACGAGCTTGAGACGAGCATAACCCAATGGATAGCATGATAAAAGTCAGAACCGTATTTGAATAACAGTTATGCCGTGAGTCGGGCATTTAAATAGATGATAAACTGTGCATAGATACATTACTCGGTGAACCAAGCTTAGACAGAGGCCGTCATAACATGAGCCCTTAAACAAAGACTAAATACAATAATCTAACAGACGAGGGAAATGAACCATATAGGTTCGTATCTAGTAGAACCTGGTCGTATAGCGGAGGAAAGTTTGGTAGCAAGGAACTCGGCATCCCTGTTCAGCAGAACAGAGGATTAGCCACTGTTCCGAGAAAGAAAATCGAAATCAGATTCTAAGAAAGAGGATTTCCTCATACCTGTGGCAGGATGGTCGGGGCTGGAAAGTCGGGTCTTTTCCCCATCGATGTCTGGACGCCGAAAGCCTTCCCTGTAAAACCATGGAGACAGATGACTGAGTAACATGTGAAACGACTGAGGAACGAAATCATTTAAATGTAAACAATATCGGAAATATCTTTCAAGAACTCGACTTAACCTGAGCAGTGAGTTGGAGAGTTTCTTTGTGCCTTGGTAGAGCATGGAACCCTGGTGTGGTGGAGAACCATAAGGTCTTCGGCCGAACACAGTCGAGCCGAGGACTTCGGCAGCCAAACTCTCGACCCAGAATGAAAACAATAACCAAGCCAATACAAAATGAACCTTAAATATTCAACGCATGACCCTGCCTCGTGGCACAGCCTCCGCCTTTGATCTGAGGAAGTCTGCCACCACCGTCCGATCAGTGAGAAGGATCCGGAAGGGTTTGAGCGCGAAATGGTAAGACCGAGGAGCCAGCCTCGTAGCTCTCGATCACGCCACCGCACATGACAGAACGAAGGTGAGCCGTTGATCGGGCCAGATGGATGAACCACAGCAGGCCAGTACTGCAAACGACAATGCATTACTGTACCCATGTCTCCAAAGAGCAAGTTAGTCCGATCTCGGGTTGAACGCCATACAGTTCGCAATTAAGGTTGGTGCCAGCCCATGGTACCCGGGATCTGCCGTGGCAGCAAGTCCCATGACCGCCACAACATAAACCCATATATATATAAGAAAACCCTTTTTATAATTAGATAGGGAATCCAATGTTACGACTAATACTGTAATCAAATGAATGTTGACTGTGATGATTATAAAGTGCGTGTCATGCAATAAAATATGAATGTGTCAAAGCCCGAAAGGTCTTAGGTGCATGCTGTAACATTATTACATAAACATATAAGTCAAATTCTTGGAGAATCATGGTACATGTGGATTATACGTTTGATATATTATGGTCTGGTGAATGTAGATTTACTTATATATAAATTTTTTTTTACCTATGTTTTAGAGCGTGACAACGACACTTAGCCTGCACAAATTATTTAAATATATATTTGTCTTTTGAAAATTTATATAAGTTCGATTAGAAGAATGCCGTTGAAAAAGCACCGCACAATTTGAAATGCGCGCCGTGCAAAAAAAATAAAGCAATGGAAGAAGCCAGGATGGTCATGATTATATAATAGGGTATTGCCGTGGTTGGCACTCTACAGCTTAAGGCAAAGCACGCGGGCAGATAAGCATGCCAGCTGTGACCGGTACGCGACCAGAAAAGTATGCTCACGGATTTCGTATCAGATGAGTGGGTTTTACCAGAAGAATCGTATCAAATGAGTGGGTTTTACCAGAAGAAATACAAGACATCAAACTTGCTCCCTGACAGATAAGGGAAACAAACGAGAAAGGATTCATTCCAGTGCTGAGACAGCGTGAGCAGATTCATTCACGCGAGCAAGAGCAGATTCATTCCAGTGCCGAGATCATCATCGCTTGAAATGAATGGGAATTAAAGCCCAGAGAAGTGCCGAGACAGCGTGAGCAGACCCGTTTTGAGCAGGGGGCGCAGCCGCAGTAAAGAAAAGCCGATTATGCGTTTTTTCTACGAGACAGCGTGAGCAGAGCAGTGCCGAGACAGCCTGCCGAGACCCGTTTTGAGCAGGAGCCGCAGTAAGGGAAAGCCATGAATCGAATACAGAGTCGACTTGAGTTACGTCCCGAGAGATTTTTGTATGAAAATTAAGAGCGGGCAAACCGCAGAAAAGCGCCACCCTGAAGCCGACAGCCAGCCAAAGAGGGTTAGATATTAGGGCAGTTATTTCGCCATAATTCTGTCCGAACAAGAAATTTCAGAACACGTGTTTACGACAAATGATTTAGGACAAGTGCCAGCAGACAGAGCATCGATTAGTCTGTGGTGAATCCGGAGACATCAATGCAACTCCAATTACTCTAACATGAATAACATCGCATCTGCATATGCATCCGACGAACCCGCACACATCGATAACCCGTCAGGTACCGAGTTTAAAATTAAATCCATTTTACATTCCTGTTTCCCTGATTTGTAAACTTTTTCTCGTAAATTTGTCTATGAACTCTTTGTACCCAGCCCTAGATCTTTCCTTGCTTCAAGCGGTGGTGGAACTGGAACTTCAATGGTGGGGCAAACATCAAAGCAGCAACTCCAATTAGTCTAGCATCAATCATATAGCATCCGCCGAAACTGCACACATATCGATAACCCCCTCGAGTCGAAACACACCATCAGCGTAAAGGCAGGCAGCACGCGTGATAAAATGCTCTCAGCTTCAGTGTTTCCTTAAGGTACTCAGTTAATCTTTGATTTAGTTTTTATGCTTTTTGCTTTTTGTTATTCTAAGTTCTTCCATTTTCTATCATTGCGGAAAATAATTTTTCAATTCTCATTTTGGGCCTATGAAAGGAAAGGAAAGGGAAAGGAAGGGAGCCACGGAAGTGGGGAGCAGAGCAATAAAGGAAAGGGAAAGGAAGGGATCCATAGAAGTGCGGAGCAGAGCAATAAAGGAAAGGGAAGGGAAGGGAGCCTGCGAAATAGATTTGGGTTTGCTCCTTGACTGTAAGGTAAGCAATGACCAAAGATTATGGTTAGGGTTTGAGTTATTTTTTCTCAAGAATGCCCCATTTGCCCCATTGTTCTTGTACCCTGTTGCCATGCCATTTTTTGAAATCATTTTATCGTTTTAATGCATGCAACACAGAGATAAAGTGTTTGTCTAATTTAAGTTTGCATGCAACACAGAGATAAAGTGTTTGTCTAATTTAGGGAAAACCGGAGTGAGTTCTTTCTTAGGGAATAAGTAGCGGCTTGTTGGCATTTTGGAATTTGAAGGTCTGTCTAATTTAGGGAAAACCGGAGTGAGTTCTTTCTTAGGGAATAAGTAGCGGCTTGTTGGCATTTTGGAATTTGAAGGTCTTTCAACGAGAGAAAACGATAATAATAAGTACATAAATGCAGAGTGGTTTTGTATCCTAAAACCCTGCTTAGGTGTATTAGTTCCTAATCCAATCTCCACCTCATCTCTTCTCATAATCTCTTCTCATAGGAGATTATTACAGTGGATAACCCTTGCTCTGTTTTCAAATCAACTGTTATATATATCAGCGATGTAACGAAATATTTTCTCTAGTAGAATTTAGTCTTTTCAGCGGTTCTGTTCCGATTCTTGCAACTTCCACATGCCATCGTCCCATTTTCGATTATGGCAGCGTTCACAAACCATAAAATGTTCGATGTAGTGGCTTCTAAACTTTCAAGTTTAGTGGCTAGCCTGTTCGCTAAGTAAATTTGTCCGTGATTTGGCCCTTCCCCTGTTGTCCATTGGCATGAAAGGTTTTGAAGATTGTAGGAGAAAGAACCTCATAAAGATATTGCCCCTTTATATATAGGAGTAAAGAAATCATTCCTCTGTGATATGACTTTGAAAGTTCTGTGCATGATATTGTGGAAATTGTTGTATTGTAATTTTAGAGGATTGCTGGATCACAATTGCTATGTAAGTTAGTTATTGTGAATGTTGAATTACCGACAATATTAGTAAGAAGGAAGAACCTCAGAAAGATAATGCTCCTTTATATATTGTAGTAAAGAAATCATTCTGTGATATGACTCTGCAAGTTTTTAAAATGATATTGTAAAGAAATCATTCTGTGATATGACTCTGAATTTTTTTTCCATGGTATTATATATTGTAGTAAAGAAATCATTTTGTGATATGACTCTGAAAGTTTTTAAAATGATATTGTAAAGCAATCATTCTGTGATATGACTCTGAAAGTTTTTTCCATGGTATTGTGGAAGATTGTTGTATCATAATTGTAGAGAATTGCTTGATCACACTTGTTATGTAAGTTAGTTATTGTAAATGTTGAATTACTGACAATATTAATAGTGCATTTATCATAAACTCGAGAGAAATAGTTTTTTTAAGTATTAAATGATACTAAGTACCACAATGGAATGGGTAAAACCTTATATCCCTATTTGTAATATAGTGGCTCAACCCACTAAATGGAATAGTGAACAAAAGGGAATAAAGTGAGAACAAATTCATATAAGAGGACTTGGTTTAAAAAAAGTTGGCATGTTGCTTCCCAACTAATTGGTAATGATCATCACCTAGTCAAGTCATGTGCCATTATTGAATACCACGTTTATGACAACGAACATGAAATTTAGGGGTTGCTTTTGCTATTTTATTGATCAACAACTTTACATAGGAAACAATTCACTTATATGAATATTTTATTATTTAACCTTCATAAGGTCTTATATTTGACCTAAACAAAGTTCTTTTCAACCATCAATTGATTTCTTTTATAAGATTCTCATATTAGCTATAGTACCTTTGTGACCATAGTTAATATTAGTTTAATCCCACCTGCCTTTGAAAATGTAGGACTGAGAAGACAAACCATGTGAACACTAACCACGTGATCTTAGGATTGAAACATTTGCATACAAAACAATTAATTAATGAAACAATATTCATTCAAGGTGTGCAACAACTTGAATTAACCCTAAAGACTTAGTGATTTTTAGAATCTCAATCTCCTTCTTCAAAGTATTATTGATTTACTTACTTTTTGTTGGATCATAAAGATCAATGATAGATGCTAGTTGAATTTCTTGCAAATGAATGTTCAAGTTTAAAACAAACTGAATTAATTCTAAATTCTAATGTATCTTAAAATCTCAATCTCGTTCCTCGAAATATTATTGATAGACATAAATTAATTTGAACTCAATAATGTTGTTGTATTATGAAGATGCATCATGCATTGTAGTTGAACTTCTTACTCAATCACCTTTCTTGGTCAAATGAATGCTTATGGTAAAGCTAGTCATTAATGAGTCTTCTTGTTGCCTAGATATTGTAAGCAGATAAACAATTTAAGTATATAGTATTTTTATATACTAATTATACTTAGACATATTCACTCAACAATTAACATACAAAACAAGAAGATGCAAAAAAGGAAGTAATAATTGAAATACCTATAAAGTGTAACACTATTTTCCTATTATTTTGAGCATCATAGAGGTACATGATCATAGTTATATTATCTTAGGAGGAGGTAGTTATGATAGGTCCACCTTAACCTAATTTTGTTAAGCATTGGAAGGGATAAAAAAAGCCCAAATGCAAACATTCTTTCTAGTTAAAAGATTTGAACATGGTTGAAATACATATTTTTTATCTGTTTGTCAAGTTGTTTGAGTTTTGTAGAGATCACTTTAGGCACATGTGGCTTGAGAAATCGCGAACTAGGGGCATCTAAGTCGTCAAAATCACCCAAAGGTCACACTCGGCCCGGGCCACACCCCAACCCTTAACATCGTTGGATTTTTGCCCACAAAGTTACAAACTGGTGACCTTCACATCACAGAGTGACTTAACAATACACCCCAGGGCCCATCACTGTCTATTCTACACCCCATGGGTAGGGTTTAAATACATATATGTTAGACATTTTTTGGTTCACTTTTATTTATTTTATTTTAGGTTAACTCTTTTCCCCCCTTTAAGTTGACTAGGACATCAATGCTTTTCCATTTTTAGTTTATACACACATTTGTGATGTGAATACATGAATTCCATCCTAGGGTGATGAGTGTGCCTTGCATCTCTTAGTGAAATCATGACTATAATTGTATGTTAAATTGGTATGTCAATTGACTTGATTTCTAATTTACTTTTCCATCTTTTTTCAATGGAATACACATCTTGAGGAAACCCTTCAGGCACTTCCCTTGATTTCGAGGATGGTACTCGGGGTAAACTACTTGATTGTAGTTTTGGCAACCTAACCCAACGAGGCCATCAGGTGAGGCCCAATAATCAAGTAGCTAGGATGGGGTCTTGACCCATGACTTCCTACTTGTAGTCCATGGCATTCAACCACTCAAGCTAACATTTTAGTTTATAACTTTATACACACATATGTAATGTGAATACATGACTTCAACCCCAAGGTGAAGAGTGCACCTTTCATCTCTTAGTGAAATCATAACTATAATTGTATGTTGAATCGATATGTCTTGCTTTTCCATGTGTTTTGATAGAATACACATCTTGATGAAACCCTTTGGGCACTTCACCTCATTTTGAGGATGGTACTTGGGTAAAACTTCTTGGTTGTAGTTTTCACAACCTAACCCAATGGGGACATCAAGTGAGGCCCAATAATACATAGAGGTAGCTAGTCATGGGGTCTTGATCCCATGACTTCCTACTTGTAATCCATAGAATTCAACCACTCAAGCTAACCCATTGGGCTAACATGCTATTTCATTTGTGAATAATAAGAATAATACATAATAAGACTACACAGTTTCAGAGTTGTCAAAAGTTGGAGTCGTTGACAGTTCAAAATAATCTATCATTAAACTTTGGATTTTAGGATTAATAAACCATCATTAATAACCTATGTTGTTGTTGAACATTTTGATTACCTTGTTTGTGGGGTGCACACTAAAGAATTGTAGGTTGCATATAATTATTGGTTGTCTCATTGCTTAGCTTTGGTATTGGAGGTAATGAACTGTTTACAACAATGTTGAAGCAAAGTTGGAACATTTGGTGGGTTTTGGTCACATGTATGGTAGATAGATTGAGCTCTTGATTGCATGCCTTATATGAATGTCTCACCCAAAGGTTGTGCCTCCTGCCCTTTCTATTTTGTTTATGATGCCATACAAATAGTTAACGTCGACATCCTTGGCTACTACTTATAATCTCTAGACAATTATGAACTTCAATGATGAGTTTTTGTGATGAGATGGCCCACTTTCCACATTATTTTCTTGGGGATTTGTTAATTTTGCTAGTCAAATTTGTTTCTGTTTTGTACTTTTCCTTTTTATGATTCATGAGCTCATCCATTTCTTTCAAGTGAGTTTTGTTGGTTGCTTTTTGGTGGATTTGAATTGGTCTAAAACATCTCAATTACATGCTTTTCTTGTGAAGTTTTCTTATTCAATTTTGTGATAGTCAACATTCATAGCACATGAATTTATGGGATACAGGTTATTTTCCTTTTCTAATGATTCAATTTTATTCTTTTTCTATTTTTTTGAAGAGGAAAGGAAACAACAGAGGATACTTATATTTGTTGCAAGAATTTGCTTTCTAATCATCTTTTATCTTCATGTTAATTGCCTAAATATCTACACGCCAAGGAGTTCTTTGTGTCTTCGTCATTCCTTATAGTTCATGATTTTTTTTTTTTTCTTTGTTTTGTTTCTTCTTATAAATCTCTGCATTGCCTTTTTATTGTAAATTTAGAAATTATACCTCGCATTGGAGGTTTCTTGGACATCATTTCACTCCACTTCAACTCAAACACTATGCAGCCCAAGAGAAAAGTGTTGCAAATTACCAAATCAAGTGCTAGAATTTCTAAACCATGATGAACAGATTTTGCATTAAAAGAATTCCTACTGAAAACTAGAATTTCTAAACCATGGTGAACAAATTTTTCATTAAAAGAATTCCTACTGAAAACTAGAATTTCTAAACCATGGTGAATAGATTTTGCATTAAAAGAATTCCTACTGAAAACTAAACAACGCAAAAACTGAAAGCCACTTAAATCTGCACTTTGTACTTATTCAAGAATCTATAAATACATACTATAAAAATTATATAGTAGAAACTCAATAGAAATGTGTCACTACTATTCATTATTTTTGAAAATAAAAGTGTGCTAGAGGAAAACAGTGAACTTATTATTGTTAAACTAAAAACTTAATAATTCATTAAACCTTTCTTGTTCCATTCTCCTTTTTTAGATTGATAAAAAAAGGGTAGGTACAATGAATTTGGAAACATCCACAATCGCGCCTTAACTTGAGATGATATGAAGCATGCAAGCATGCATCCTTAACTAATAGGCTGCATGCACTTTTCCAAATTGTGTAATTGGATATTTCATTTTTAGCTTGCAATATCTTCTTAATGTTAGTTCTTGGAATCTTGGAAAGTGTGTCCAACTCTTGGGTGCACTTATAGCAGAAGAAGGTATAGTTGCAGGTATAGACAAATAACAATTCAACAAAAGAGCTGCATGACCATGTCTCTACTGCAGTAGAAATATAGCAAGTATTGTAGGCCTGTACTCTTAATAAATTAGTACAACATTGACTTTTGTGCAACATGTTGGTTTGAATAGAAATAAATATTGTATTGATCCGTTAAGACTACCACATAGGCCTCTAACACTTGTTATACATTCTATTGCAGTATAGACATGTTTGTGCACCTTTTTTGTTGAATTGTTATTTGTTTGCACTTGCACTTGTACCTTTTTGTGGCACATGTGTGTCTAAATATTGGACACACTTTCTTAGGTACTAAAAACTAACATCAAGAATACAATGCAAGCTGAAAATCAAATATGCAATCACACAATTATATATATAACAAACAGAGTAATGATACCTGCTTCTTGTGGTTGTTTGCTGGTGGTTAATGTTTTCATGTTTTCCTTATGTAGGGTTTTGGAGAGCTCAAATATTGTACCAGTTTGTAATAAGTCATGTGTACATGTACTCGACTTATCACAAATTGGTACAATCTTTGAGCTCTCCAAAACATTAGATAGTAAACCATGAAACCCTAGCCACCTCCAAAGATCCACAATAAGCAAGCATTAACTCTTACAAGTCTTTCTTGGCTACAACATCAAACTTGTATCATTAGAAGTTCTCCACACTACCATTGTTGTCTTCTGTAGTGTTCAAAAATCCTAGTCGGGAAGCTTAAAGATTGTAACAGATCGTGATAAGATGTGTGATAAGTCATGTGTACATGTACTCGACTTATCACAAACTAGTACAATCTTTGAGCTCTCCAAAACCTTAGATAGTAAACCATGAAACCCTAACCACCACCAACATCCACAATAAGCAAGCATTAATGATGACAAGCATTAACAATGACAAGTCCTTCTTGGCCCCTACATCAAACTTGTATCATGTAAGTTCTCCACACTAGCATTGTTGTCTTCCTTAGTGTTAGAAAATCCTAGTTGTGTAGCATCACACAAGTACATAGTGTGTGCCCAATACTTGGACTTTCCAAGGTACCAAAAACTAACATCAAAAGATAATGCAAGCTAAAAATCAAATATGTAATCACACAATTTTGGAGAGTTTGAATATTCACACACACGTACAATAGTACAAGCTTTGAGCTTTCCAAAACCTTAGATAGTAAATCGTGAAACACAAGCCACCACCAAAGATCCACAATAAGCAAGCATTAACATGAACAATTCATCAATCTGAGGTAGAGGATACTTGTTTTTGATTGTCAGTTTATTCACCTGACGATAATCTATACACATGCGAAGAGTCCTGTCTTTTTTCTTAACAAACAATATTGGAGCTCCCCAAGGAGACACGCTGGGACGAATATAGTTTTTGTCTAACAGCTCCTGTAGCTGCATTTTTAACTCTGTCAACTCAGGTATACTCATTCTGTAGGGTGCTCGGGATACTAAGGCTGCCCCTGATACCAATTCGATAGTAAAGTCTATATCCCTCTTAGGTGGCAGTCCGGGAATCTCTTCCGGAAACACATCAGCAAATTCTTGTATCACTGGGATGTTGTCCAATTTGGTTGTCGTATCCTTCGAGTCAGCATAGACCACTTGGATGGCATAAATATGACACCCCTTTCTGATTCATTTCGCTAACTAAGATGTGGTTATTGGTCGAACCTGTACTGGCCGCTTAATTCCTTGCATCTCTTGCCTAGCTCCAAGTTCAGCCCTATAATAAATAGTCTTTGTCTTGCAATTGACCAATGACCAGTGCTTTTCTAACCAATCCATACTGACTAGAACATCATATGAACCAAGGGGAAGCACATTCAAATCTGCCATTACTGGCTGCCCTACTATTGTTGAAGAGCAGTTATTGACTTTTGCTCGCACTCGCCTCTTGGCCCCTCTAGCCAACTGTACTAGCCACAGATTCTTGAATTTAATAGGTTGCAGTTTACAATGTTCTACTACTTTAGGACTAATATACCTTAATGTGGCTCCAGGGTCAATTAAAATAGCTACAGTAAGGTCTGAAATTTTACCTTCAAATTCCACCATGGTCGGCTAGTACTTCACCTGACGATCATCCAGGGCTGCATTAATCCTTGGTATGCTATGTCCTACATCGCCGACTGTCGATGCTTCATGGATTTGGGATAACTATTCAGTTCCCTTTCACCGCGGACAGTTTTTGACATAGTGAGGCCCTCCACAACCCCAACACCGTACTGGGGGTCTTGCTCTACCTTCGTTGTCCAATCTTGCAAGCTATTCGCTGACTCTGGACTCACTGGTTGGCTTGGATTTGAATGAGTTTTTCTATATAGTTCCGTTGTTCTGGCCCTTGCCAAATCCCTTGCTTCCACCACTGCAATTTCATTTACTGTTTCCAGTTGACTTATTACCTCTTTTCTCATTCCATCTTTTGCCTGGAACTCCTCCTTTTTGTTTACTCTGCTGGTAACAAATCCTGGCTTTACGGATAGCTTCATCCATTGTCTTTGGATTGTCAAACTCAATCCTTTCCCGCATATACAGTGGTAAACTACTAACAAATCTTTGCACCTTAGCTTTTTCTTCTCTAATATAAGGCACATAACGAACTAAGGAAGTAAATCGGGTGATAAATTTGTCCATGATCTGCTGCCCCAACCGCAAGTCATGGAATTCCCTTGCCTTTTCGTCGTAAAAACGCTCGGTCAGGTATCTTTCTTTGAAGTACCTTTGAAATTTCTCCCAAGTTATGGTCTGTTTTCTTACTGCCTTTACAATCTTAACTTCTTCCCACCACAGGGTAGCTTTTCCTTGCAGTTGGAAAATGGCCATCCGTGCCTTAAGGTTGTGATCATATTCATATAACTGGAAATATTTGTTCATATTAATCAACCATGCCTCGGCTGCTTCCTCCTATTCCCCGTCGAAGTGCGGCGGTTTAATCTTATGAAACTCTCCTTGCAACTCTATTTGTTGCCTTTTTGAGGTATGTTGTTCAGATGCATTATCAGATCGTTCCTCCCTCTCTTCGGACCCTTCAGGTTCTGTATGGTGGTTCTGTTCTTTTGATATTCTTTGTTGTTCCACACTGGGATTAGCTGGCAGCTGGTTCTGTCTGTCAAACAGGCTTTTCATAATTCTTTCTTGTTCCATCGTTAGTCATTCATTATCTTCACGTAATCGGGCCATTTCTTTTTTCAATTCCTGCACCATTTCCAAAGTAGCCTGGTTTGTATTGCGAGCTTCCTCTCTGAGCTGTACCCATAGCTTGGGATTACTCTCAGGAGTAGGTACGGGTCCCTGACCCATCCCATACCCGTGCGATGTACTGTCCGCTCTTCTCATACTGGCAGTCTCCTGATTTCCTGTTCTGTTTCTTGACAAAAAGAAGGTGACAGAAAGGAAAAAGTTAACACACTCACTGTTTTCTTGAATTGCACAAATAAAGTCAAAATAAATTGTATATGTTATTTTCTGTAGTCAACCTTCCATTCCTAGAGGCCTCAATTTTGTAACTGGGCTCTGATACCAACTGTCATGTCTCCCAAAAACTACCTCGTAATTTTTTTTAGGAATAACACTATGGAGTTAATAAGCCCGCACTCTTTTACTATTTCGGTCATCGGTGAAGTTTTCCAGCTTCTAAACTATTGTTTCATGGCGGAGTTACTGACTGGTACATTAGGATTAGGGTTCATTAACTCCAAGTGTACCTAGAAATCTCCCACCTTTTTGTTATCAGTATCATAGCAGATGTTTATTACACTTGGAAATTTTATTGGATACATTTTGGTTATGTTGTACATATTGCTATTAAGGCTCTGGCTATCGATGTTAATTCTCCCTACTCGGCCCTCTACGTGGCACGAGTAGGTTCCTCTACCCATAGTCGATTACCTCGAGCCCATCGCCACACTAACTAATGGTACAATCCATTACATGGTTTGGTTCCTTCGTCGCTTGGTTATCGGGTTGCATTATCGCCTCCACCATTTGGCTTGGCTCTGCTCCTCCTCATGGTTTTCTGCAGTCCTGCTCTGTTCGTCGCCAGACCTTGGAATGATTTGGAAAACCACCCAGTAGGAGCATATGGTGACTCTTTCATGTCGAAAATTCCAGGTATATATATTTCTGTTTTACTGCATTGTGGCATTTTCATAACTGGAGTTGTTTTACTGTTGAAAGCTTCAATTTTTTTACCTGCTAACCAAATTCGTAATGCTGTGCAACTGGTTGTAGAGCTTGTCTCCCACATCCGAGAACCTCAGGTGAGGCCACGGGGTGGCATATCACTGGTTTTCCTTGCTCACGAAACCCAGGTAAGGGTTTGCTCCCACATGGTTAATTTTTTTGGAATGAGTTTGATTCTTCTGAGGATGTGAGTTTGAGATGGTTGGCTACACTGGTTCTATTGTACAGCCTTCCACGTTCTGAGGGTTTGATGGCTGGTTGAGTTATCATAGTAATTTTTTTTGTACAGCCACGAGCTGTTGGGGTTGAGAGTTGTTCCCCTTTTACTCGGCAGAGGGTTTTGTTATAGGTTCTTGACATCGGTTGAACAGTGTTGTTCTGATGTAACTTGTGTATATTTGGTTACCCATCATGAACCTTTCCAGGACCTACCAGGTTGTATCAAATGTGCTTACCAGGTGCCATGAAGCGCTCTTAGGAACTCCTGAGTGTAGTTGCTAGAGGCGCCTTGGTTAATTACTCTCTTTGCAATGTTTATATGTATAACCCATTGTCACAGAGTTATCCCCAACTGTTCTTAAATGATGATTTCAAGCTATGTACAACTGTGTATTTAATGATATGGATTTCATTCCTGTTTATTGTTTAAATGTTTTAGTTCTATGAAGCATAACAGTCCCTGCTCAGACTGTTATACGATTTAATGGTTGAACTGAATTTGAAATAAAGGTTGAAATGTATGGCATTGTTTCCATTTCTCTGTGCTTATCATCTTTGGTTCCTTTCTGGTACTTCCACCCCATGCTTATGTCGGTATATTAAATCTGGTGTTCTCAATTAATTATTTGTTGTAAAAATAGTTGTGGAACCCCACCCAGCGTAGTCTTGGCGGTCTATGTACACAGTGACCGTTGACGGGCTGGTTTACCTGTTATGGGGTTTCCTCCCTTCGTAGCTCTCTGTGGCTTAACGGTTACAATCCGCAGCTGAGGATTTTTCTTTACGTTTTATATACTGTATATGTACATATTTGTCCATGTATCCACCTGTTAGTTGTAAGAGCTGTGTGTAGTTTATCAATCGCTGTTTCCGCCATACCATACCTCCATATAGTACTCAACTAATGTTATGAACCGGTATCGTTTGGTTTCTACCCTCCTCTTTCTGGTTAGCACTATCAGGGAGGTTCTCGCCTCTTAACTCATTTACTGAGTATGAAATTTATAATAATAGTTTCAAAATTACACCCACCCACCAGGGTTTCAAATTGTGAATTGTCAATATACTACAATGACTGCTTCCTAGGGTCGCTTTTCTCCCCTCAATAGAGTTTAGCGTAGACACCATGTCTTAGATGTTAAACAGTTTATATATATCTTCTTCTCTCCCTAAATCCTCTAGAAGGGATCGCTCATGTTTCCTTTTCCTAACGGATACATTTTAATTACAGAGTTAATCTTGTACAGAGGCTTAATGTTTTCCTTCTGCTACAGTTCTTTCTTTTATTTCCAAGAATAATATAGAACTTACAGAATTAATTCTAATGCTTTCTTTCTGCTACAGTTCTTTTTTTTTCAAGAATGATATAGAACTTACAAAGTTAGTTCTAATGTCTTCTTTCTGCTACAGTTCTCTCTTTCATTTCAAGAATAATACAGAACTTACAGAGTTAACTCTAATGTATTCTTTCTGCTACAGTTCTTTCTTTCATTTCAATAATAATACAGAACTTACAGAGTTAACTCTAATGCTTTCTTTCTACTACAGTTCTTCTTTTATTTCAATAATAATACAGAACTTAATCATGTACAGCAATTAGAGTTTTTTTTTTTATACCTGTGATGTTCTTATTTCACTGAACTATTCACCTCTGTCCCTTCAAAGTTTCGGCCACTCGTAACGCCTTCCATATTCTGAGCTTTCCTATGTCTCCTTCTTCAATTTGCCACCCAACCTTGAGATTCATCTTTCGAGACCAGAATCTCCCCCCGTGCTCCCTTGCAGGACCACTGTCCCCGACAAGATATCTGCACTCAGTGCTCGGCTATCTGGTCCTTACCAGACTTAGCCATTTTCTTTTTTTTTTGTTTTTCTGTCTGTCCTCTACAGCACAGTCTAACTTCCTTTTTTTTCTCCCTCTCACCTGGAAACCTTTCCAGTCAGAAGAGATAGTTAGGGTTGCATCCACTGCAACTGTTTCTCCCAACTTCCCATTCAGAAGTTGCCAACATTTTCCAAAAACATTTCTTATGTTATAAAAAAAATAATAACAATATTATTAAATTCCAAAATAGTTAACAATGTCATATTCAGTTTTTAGCCACAGTGAATTCAAATATTTACATCTTCCTGGGCATTACAGGGCTAGTAATTCCTTAAGACTGAATCACTTCTCCATTCTTTGTAGCAGTGTTTATTAGGCCAATGGATGGATTTCTAAATCTACAATGAAGATTTGAAAACATTTTTTTTAGAATTACCATGTGTTCTTTGTAGCAGTGTTTATTAGGCCAATGGATGGATTTCTAAATCTACAATGAAGATTTGAAAACATTTTTTTTAGAATTACCATGTGTTTTCTAGTTTTTTCGCAATATATTTTTCTTTTTCTTCACTTTGTTTATTATTTAGAGTAGTATTGTCATCGATATACTATTGTTAATTGGATAGAGTTTCATATTTCTTTTGGAATTTTTACAAAGTGGGAAAGGAGAAATAGGAGTTACACATTGAATTATTGGAAATTTTAAATTAGAATGAAAAAATATTTGGCTTTCATTGCTTTCTTATGTTTTTAACTTCATTATTTTATTTTCTTACCAAATAATTTATTTTACATTTTATTATTAAGCATACTCAGCAATATATTTATGTAAGTTTGAATCAGCGAGATATATTAAATTAAAAATAAAAAATAAAAAATATATGCACAATCGGCATAATCATTCCCGTTACTCAACTTTAGCTACTGTGAAATCTAAGCACCATGCATTGCAAGAGTTGATTATTTCCATCATATGAAGTTAAGAGAGAGCATAGAGATTGAGAAGCATGTGATCAATCTCAAGCAGCCTGTCTGCAGGGTTGATCACTTCCATCATATGAAGCTAAGAGAGACCATTGAGGTTGAGAAGCATGTGATCAATCTCAAGCACCATGTCTAGATTCTTATGTCATAGGAAGGGTTTATAACTTCCTTCATATGAAGGTAAGAGAGACCATTGAGATTGTGAAGCATGTGATAAATCTCAATTATTGGTATTGGTATTACTTTGCATTTTATCTAAATTTAATCTATTTTATTTTTATTTATTTATTTAACTAAGATATTATTATTCCATATTTCATAATAATATTACAATTATTTTTTGATTTCTTTTACTTCTATTACATATTAATTTAATTTAAAAATAATGATATAAAAATAATAATTAATTAAATATTTTTTCATAATTTTAGAATTCCAGTTCGCAAACGCTAATTGATAACCAATAGTGAGTTCAACCAACGAATTTTTCTTATTTCTATAATTAAATATTACTTCATTCTCTTTTAATTAATTTAGTTTTATTCTATTTTATTAAAAACAAAAATTATAAAACTAAAAATAAAAAAATTAAATTAAAAACAAAAATAAATAATAAATCTTCTATTACACTTATTCCAAACAACTAATTCCCAACATCTAATTCATGACAACCAATTCCTAGAAGCTAGTTCATTATTCATAAAAAATTACAATACAAAAAATTAAAATTATTAATATAGTAATAAGATGAATTAAATAATGATAATGATTAGCATAATAGTAAAACATAAAACATAAATATTTCAAAGATATATTTTGTTTATTTTCTTGATATTTAATAAATTCAAATTCAAATTAATTCTAAAATTTATAAAACATAAGTATTTCAAAGATATATTTTGTTTATTTTCTTGATATTTAATAAATTCAAATTCAAATTAATTCTAAAATTTATAAGAAAAATCATAAAAATATTTAAGTAATAAATAAAAGTTTTATTTGTTATATCTATATTTAATTAAAAAAAATGGATATATAAAAAAAATAACAAAAAAACTTTAAACAAGAACAACTACAAAATTAGAAAAAAAAAGTCAAGAAAAGAAACCAGATTAGCGCGTCGTTATAATAAAAATTTAAAATAAAACCAACAAAAAATGAAACATCAAAAAATCAAGAAAGCACAAAAGATGATAATCTTACCATTATAATAAAGAAGAAAAAGCTGGGGAAAAACAAGGTGCGAGGATTCTATAAACCGAAACGATAACTACAACATCAAGAAAGCATAAAAGATGATGGGCTTTCTCTTATAACAAAGCTAAAAGGAATCTTGAAACCGAAACGATAAGCGGAAAATAAAAAAAGCACAAAAGCTAAAAAGATTCTAGAAACCAAAATAAAAAAAGCACAAAAGCTAAGGAGCTTGCACTTATAACAAAGAAAGCACACAAGCATTCTGAAACCTCTAAACGCTCGCTCATAGTGCCATTACAGATCTCATACAGCCATTACAAATCTCATACAGTGACTACAATGTGTTCAACACATTTATGAAGGCGTTAAATCATATGCATCTGTGTGTTCATGATTCTCTTTGTCCATTATGTGCAGCGGTGTTTATTTGACATAAAAAACATATGCATCTGTGTGTTCACGATGCGCTTTGTCCATTCTGTCCAAGGGTGTTTAATTCATATAAAAAGCATATACATTTGTGTGTTCATGATGCTCTTTGTCCATTCTGTGCGGTGGTGTTTAATTCACATAAAAGGCATATGCATCTGTGTGTTCAGGATGCTCTTTGTCCATTCTGTCCAAGGGTGTTTAATTCATATAAAAAGCATATGCATTTGTGTGTTCATGATGCTCTTTGTCTATTCTGTGCGGTGGTGTTTAATTCACATAAAAGGCATATGCATCTGTGTGTTCAGGATGCTCTTTGTCCATTCTGTACAGAGGTGTTTATTTCATATAAAAAGCATGTGCATATGTGTGCTCAGGATGCTCTTTGTCCATTCTGTGCGGCGGTGTTTATTTGACATAAATCAAAATCAGCCTTTATCGCATACACCAATTACAGATCTCATAGTACAAATCTCATACTACAACGAGGTGCAACACATATATGAAGACCTTAAAGCGTATGCATATGTCTATTTTGATGTTTAGATGTTGATAAAGGGTATGATCTGTGTCTTCAAGATGTGTGTTCAGAATTCTCCTTGTCCATTCTATGCGGCGGTGTTTATTCTGGCCATCAATCGAAGACACGCGAGTTAAAATCCTTGATTTGTTTGTGATATGTAGCTCAATCGGAAATTGACCTTACAATAAATCCACCATTTCAAGTCAATTCCTTCTGC
The DNA here is from genome assembly GCA_031772625.1 of Pinus tabuliformis. Lineage (NCBI taxonomy): Eukaryota > Viridiplantae > Streptophyta > Pinopsida > Pinales > Pinaceae > Pinus > Pinus tabuliformis. The sequence continues at coordinate 1,061,630,864 of CM062804.1, forward strand.
CATCTCGTTAACGCAAATCTATGGTTCTTCTGTTTTCTGGTGAAAGGTAGGTAAATTGTTTTTGCAAATTCAATAGGCATTTTCTTTTACAAAATTAAATGCAGTTTGTATATTATTAGTTTAATTGTAGTTTTGTTTAACCCTATTTAATTTTATTATATTAAATTTTCTTATGGCTTCGGTATATATATTAAAAATGTATTTAATTGTGTCTATGATTTTTTTTTTTTTTTATAATCATATTTTTTTATTTTTTCTTAATTGCATTCAATTGTATTTATGATCAAATATATATTTTTGGTACAAGATAATTAATTTATTATTATATTTATGTTATTTAATATTTGTGAATCTTTCTCTTTTCAAATAAATATATATTTATTTAACATACATTTAGATATTACCATATATATATATATATATATATATATTTTAAATTACCAGAATGTATATCCTTCTATTTTTTTAGACAGCCTTTACTTATTTCTTGACTTGAATTCGTTTTTGTCTATCCTCATTACATTTCATCCGGTCATTCTTGATTAAATTTCTATATTTTAACACGCCTTGTTCGATCTCGGCCTCCTATGTCACAACAACAACGAACCAAAAAGTCGCTCTTGCTCGTTCAAGAAAACCTCCGATGGGAAATTTTCTAACTCCAATGCTTTCCGTCCTTGGAAACCTCAATCCGTCCATTATCTCCTCATTGAACATCAATCCGTCCATTATCTTCTCATTGGGCCAGTCTAACCTTCGATCCATTTTCTTCTCATTGGGCAAGCAATCACAAATGGAACTATTAATTTTTACAAATGGAGTTTGTATTTGGGCTTGTTACAACATTCATTAAATAGTTTTTTCATTATTAGTTTCAGTTTAGTTGGTTTAACCTCGTCATTTTTAAGACTGTATTTAATTGAGTTAATTGAGTTTATGATGAAATATATATTTTTGGTGTAATGTAATATTATTTTATTATTTTATTTATGTTAGTTATTGTTTTCTTGTGAATTTCTCTCTTTTTAATTATGGAAATGTATATTTATTTAGTATGTATTTAAATATTGTATTATTATTACTTTATCAAAAATACTCATGTTAGAATGTATTTTTTTTAAATTGCTAGAATTTATATCTCTATTTTTTATTTTTTTATTTGCATTTTGAATATCATAATGGGGTGTAATTATTCTATTAATATTTTAAAACAAATTTCAAGTTTATAATGTTTATAAAATTGTATATTATGACCATGTATATTTGTTAAAAGAATTAGTTTCACTTAATGCTAAGTAACTTTAAGTCAAGTCAAGTTTATAAATTAGATTTAAGATTTAAGTTTTTAGGATTTTAGGATTATGGGAGAGAGGGAGGGAAGGAGGCGGGGATGGATGGTGACATAGAGAGATAGAGGGAGAGGGGATAATTGGAGAGAGAGTTACGAGAATGTGACAAACTGGGATACATGTTAATGTTAAGTCAGGGAAGAGAGAATGAGAAAGAGGGGAGAGAGTTAGGGGGGAGAGTGAATGAGAAAGAGGATGAGAGATAAAAAGAGAGAGTGAGAGAGGATAGAGAAAGGGGGAGAAAAAGTGGGAAAAACAAAGAGAGGGGGAGGGGGAGACAGAGATGGGGGGTATTGAGAGAGGGGGTGGATATCAAGAGAGGGGGAGAGAGAGAGAATGAGAGGGGGAGAATGAGAGACAAAGGGAGAGAGCAAGAAAGAGAGGGATAGTGAGGGAGGAGGAGGGAGAAGAGAGGGAAAGAAATAGTTAAGGTGGGAGAGCGGGAAGAGAGAGGCAGTGAGAGTGAGACAAGGAGAGAGAGAGAGAAAGGGGGAGAGAATGTGAGAGAGATAGAGTGGGAGAGAGAGAAAAAAAGTGAGTGAGGTAGAGAGATAGAGTGAGGGAAAGAGAGAAAAGGAGAGAGGGAGGGAGAGAGGGAATGAGAGAGCGGGGGGGAGGGAATAAGAGATGGAGTGAGCAAAAGAGAGTGGGGAAAGGAGAGTGGTAGAGAATGGAAGAGTTTTACAGAGAGAGAGTGAGGAGGATATAGTGTCAGAGAGTCTATGTGAAAGAGCCATTTTGAGAGTGATAAAGAGCAATATTGGGAGATAATGAGAGAGGGAGATATGAAGAGTGAGGGAGAGAAAGTGAGAGAAAGAGAGCAAGAGAGACAAAGAGAAGGGGGGATGGAAAGTGAGAGAATGAGACAAGGTGGAATGAAGGAGGAAGTAGAAACATAGGGAAAGGGGGGAAGAGAGTGTAAGAGAGAGAATGAGATGGTGCTATATTGACAGAGACAGAGATAGAGATGGATACAATGTCAAAGAGAGTGAGAGAGACAAATAGTAAGAGTGAGAGAGAATGATTGAGAAATAGTGAGAGAGAGAGAGAGATAACAAGAGTTATAGGGAGTGAGAGAGAGAAAGAGAGAGGGACGAAGGGATGGAATGAGGGAGGGCCTATTTTAACCCCTAAACATTCTTTCAAAATAAATTCATACACATTTTTAATTTATTTATCATCTTAATAAATATTCTCATTGCCATTTATTTCAAAATGGATGTTTATTGCAAAATGGATTTTTTGAACTAGCATCTCTCATCTTTGCTCGTGGATATCTATGGCCTAACTCCCATTGAGAGAACCATGAATTTATGCTAAAACCTTTAGAGTGTTGAGCCTTTAAAACTTTTATTGTTTTCTGCATAGATTTTTCACAGATAACGAAGAGGACAAGGGGGTTGTACTTTCCTTGAATCAGTCATTGAAAATTTTAAATGAGAAGGAAAACAAATATGGGGTTTCATTTGATTTATTTGATGCTAATTTGAGTGTTTTTGGATTTTATTTTCATAGCATGTATGAGTATGATAGGAATTTTTTTTTATATATATTATAGTATTGTTTTATATTGTTTAAATAGATTCTTAATAATTTTAAATTAGAAAGGGAAAAATTAGGGTTTTATTTAATTTATTTGTTAATTAATAATGTTGTTTTTAATTTCACTATGTATAGGAAACATCGTGCTTTTGCGAAATATATAGATTTTTATTTACAGAAATATCGTGTCAATGTTATTTGATCTATTTATGTAAATTTATGTGGGTAAATATATCTTTGGCAAAGGAATGGCCTAACTTGGTTAATGATTGTGTAGGTCGTATATATGACTATACACCATGAAATTATTATTCTATGGATCTTTTATTAGAAATTTATTTATTTTAATTTGGGTTTTCATTTGGATTATTTTTGATAAATATATATCATTGAACATGTGTGACTCTATGTGGATCTTTTATTAGAAATTTATTTATTTTAAATCAGGTTTTCATTTGGTTTATTTTCTATAAATGTACCTCATTGAACATGTGTGACTCTATGGAGGAATATTTTTTTGGTTATTTATTTTACCCTCAATCATATTTGTGTAAAGTTAGGCAATTTTTGTAAACAACACTCGAACACTTGATGTTGACTAATATTTATTTAAATATTTTAAAATGAATATATTACAAATATTTCATAATTATGTGGATTCCCTTTCAATGAAGTGTTTGTTGTTGCCATTTTACATTTGTTTTGGAATTTGTCTTTTTTAACAACTTTTTTTTCCTTTCCACTAAAACTTTATAAGCAACACAAGGTAATTTACTGTTTAGGTGAACATACCTAGATCTATCTTAAATCCAAATCAAATATTTTTATGCACAACCCTCTCTTGTGGGTACAAAACTTAGGAAAATTTTGCAAGTCAAAATGTGTAACCAATTTATTAGCTTAACAGATTCAGATTGAGAGAATGCATTGATGTCTTCTAACATCTAATGTTAATTTATATAACTATGACAATGTTAAGGTTGTTGAATATAATTTTTTTTATCACATAAAATCATACAAATAATATGATAAATATTGCTACATAGAAATAGATATTCCTCATATTTTTTTCCTCGCAACATTAGATAGTGAGCAAAATGTAAAAAATGTTACAAAATTCGAGATAATATTGTTTAAATCTATATTTTATTGTTTTATAATTATAAATTCTAAAATACTCATGAATTTTCAATTGAAGTAAATGATCAAAATTATAATTCAAATAACGACATAAAGAACTAACTAACAAGATATTTTCTTTACCTGACCTTCATAAAAATGTTAAAAATATATATGTTAATTGTTTTAGTGAAGAGGCTTAAAATAAAAGGTTTTTTTTGGTATTATATTAGTTTATACTAATATAAATATATTTGAACAAAAAAATTATCCTTTAAACATAGGGGAGAAATTTAATTTGTATGTCGACATTTCAACTAAACTAGATCTATGACTAGTTGAAAACAACAGAGTGACAATTAGCTTTCATTACCTCAAACAATCCCTACATTGCACAATCTAAACCAAGATCCATGTTTAACTCTCTATTCATCCCTCTACATTTTTATCCATTACAGATAGATATATAATTGATATAATCTCCCCCCCTTCAACTTCTATTGCTAGCAGGCAGATATTTCGTGAAAACACATAATTAGTGCCCTCTGATTTCAAAGATCTAGAGTTTCCTATAAGTTTTACATCACTCATAAGTTTGTGTGTTTTTTTTACTCTTGATGGAATCAAGCATGGTAGTATACATGAAAGCACTAGTTAATAAGGTGATAGTTCCCCAAATAATTTTTAAGAACTTTTCTTCATCCTTTTTCTATATCTTAATGAGTATCTTATATATTCTCAATGACAGTATATCTTCTTTATATCCATAGCTCTATGAATATGGAACTATACAAAATAGTGTTACAATTCATGGATTCAAATCGTCACATGTAGATAAAGGTTGGAAGAAACATGTTTCGGACAGAGACAAACAATATCCTTGAGAGTACTTAAATCTAGCATCCATTGCTTACTCTTCTCCCTTATACAAACGATGTAGAGCACCAATCATGCAATCAATAGACTTAAAAAATAAAAATTAAAAACAAAAATAAATAATAAGTATTCTATTATGCTTATTCCAAACAACTAATTCCCAACATCTAATTCATGACAACCAATTCCTAGAAGCAAGTTCATTATTAATATAAATTTACAATACAAAAAATTAAAATTATTAATATAGTAATAACATGAATTAAATAATGATAATGATTAGTATAATAGTAGAACATAAAACAAAAATAGTGTCACAATTCCTGGATCCAAATCGTCACATGTAGATAAAAATTTGAAAAAACATGTTACGGACAGAGACAAACAATATAGTAATAACATGAATTAAATAATGAAAATGATTATTATAATAGTAAAACATAAAACATAAATAGTGTTACAAAGTAGTGTTACAATTCATGGATTCAAATCGTCACATGTAGATAAAGGTTGGAAAAAACATGTTACAGACAGAGAAAAACAATATAGTAATAACATGAATTAAATAATGATAATGATTAGTATAATAGTAAAACATAAAACATAAATAGTGTTACAATATAGTAATAACATGAATTAGATAATGATAATGATTAGTATAATAGTGTTTTTTTTCACTTTCTAGTTCACGGATACCCAGGTTAGTGGGTAGCCGCTACATCCAGGGTTGTTCAACACTGAGTGGATGCCACCCGAAGGGCATCAACACCACTCAGCCTATTTACTGACCTGACCCTAAGAGCTTTTGGGAATTGACCCTATGACCTCCCATTGGCGAGGCACTTGATTTGACCGATTGAGCTAACTCTTTGGGCTTATTAGTATAATAGTGTTACAAAATAGTGTTACAAGATAGTAAAGCATAAAACATAAAACAAACAAACAATATAGTAATAAAATTATTAATATATTAGTATAATAGTGTTACAAAATAATAAAACATAAAATATAAAACAAACAAACAATATAGTAATAACATGAATTAAAATTATTAATATAGTAATAACATGAAATAAATAATGATAATGATTAGTGTAATAGTGTTACAAAATAGTAAAACATAAAACATAAAACAAACATAAAATATAGTAATAGCATTTATTAAATAATGATAATGATTAGTATAATAGTGTTACAAAAATGTGTTACAAAATAGTAAAACATAAAACATAAAACAAACAAACAATATAGTAATAACATGAATTAAATAATGATAATGATTAGTGTAATAGTGTTACAAAATAGTGTAACACAATAGTAAAACATAAAACATAAAACAAACAAACATTATAGTAATAACATGAATTAAATAATGATAATTATTAGTATAATAGTGTTACAAAATAGTGTTACATAAGAGTAAAACATAAAACATAAAATGAACAAACAATATAGTAATAAAATTATTAATATAGTAATAGCATGAATTAAAATTATTAATATAGTAATAACATGAATTAAATAATGATAATGATTACTATAATAGTGTTACAAAATGGCGTTACAAAATAGTGTTACAAAATAGCAAAACATAAAACATAAAACATAAAACAAACAAACAATATAGTAATAACATGAATTAAATAATGATAATGATTAGTATAATAGTGTTACAAAATGGCGTTACAAAATAGTGTTACAAAATAGTAAAACATAAAACATAAATAAAAAAAAATATAGTAATAACGTGAATTAAATAATGACAATGTGATTCGGATTTAAACAGGAACGCAACAAATTACAGAGATAACCATAAACACAATGATGCAGTGGAAATAATACATTGTTTCATTAATTTAAAATACTGAGATATGCTTACAAACAGAAATATAAAGAAACTAGCTAGGGCGTTGGTAGCTTATCTCTGAGAAGAGATGTGGTGCCTACATGCCTCTGAACTATGTTACAATGAGGCTTGAAGACCTATTTATTGTTGAGAAACAATGGAAAACCCTTCACATCCCGAAACCTAACCCTAGAAGATGAAACACCAAATTGTGGGCACCGTTTGGGTAAATTGGTACATCAATTTCCCGGCGTCATAAATTTGGCATACGATCTCCATTTGAAGCGTACAATAGCTCGTTACAAAGATCGATCCAAGCACTACAACTTTTGGAAGGGAAACATCTGTCCATGGTCCCATGTTGCCCCTAGATTTCCCAAGAAACGTTCTTTAGGGCCTCAAAATGGCTCCGGAAGTTCAGGACCCAAAAAACTGCTAAAAATAGTAAAATGTGCTACAATTTAAGAAGCTGAAAAACTAAAAGAGACAGTTTTGGGGGTCCAAATGGGATAGGTCAGTGGCCACCAACACCCACTTGGATCATTCCTCCCCCCTTAGGAAGCAATGGTCCCCATTGCGTTGAGTTCCTCCATCTGCTGAACTTGGTCCCCGGTGAGTTGTTCTGCAATCTCGAATGTGTCCAGTAATTGTGGGAAGCATGGTCAAGGGAAGTACACATTGAATACTTGGTGCAGGCAAAGAAATGTAGGAATGCTGTGCTCCAAAGAATTATTTCCCACCACCTTAGTAATGGTGTAAGGACCATGTCAGCATGGTCGGAGCTTTTGATGGGCTCTTGTAAGGCGTTCCTTCTGCAGATGCAACCAGACCTTTTTGCCCACCTGAAGCTTGTGTGGTACCCCTATGGTTGAGGAGAAGTTGTTCTTATGTTCTGTCATGATCATATTCCTTTGCTGCTACGGCTGCATGGAGGAACCCTTTGCGGGGGTCATGGATGTGGCAATGATCTTCCCCTTGCTTTGGGAGCGAACCAAACAGATGAATTTCCTAGTCTAGGGGATGAGCTTGCTGCCTTTGTTAGTAGTGATCAAAGAGGTGGTAGTAGGTGGGGCTACCTCCTGTATCCTGTATAATGAATCACCTAGAGAAATAATGACAGCGCGAGGCTTTGACTCATACACAGCATGTCCCCTCCACAAGTATGGCTAGCCTAATAATACATCACAAACATCCAGAGGTGTAACATCACACAATACCTGGTCTGTGAAGGGCTTGATGCTGTAGGGAAGCCAACACTGCTGGCGGACTTTGAGATCTTGTCTTCATGAAGCCACCCGATACTGTACGACTGCAGGTGTGGTGTAGTCAGTAGGCCCAACCACTTCATGACCTCTACTGAAATGAGGTTCTTTTGGTTGCCACTGTCGACAATGAATTGCAGCGGCGAACCCTTCACCCACATCTGTGAGTGAAAAAGACGCTCCCCTTCCTCTGGATTTTCAGGCTCATTCTTCTGGATCTTGGTGGTGGCAATAGTGGTGCTGGGATCCACATCAATGATCTACTTCCCTTTGCCATTCCCCTTGTCAGGCTCTGGCTCACGGTCAGAACATGCATCTGATTCGGAAGCCTTCAACTTGCCCACTAGCGATTGCTTGGTCTGACACTCACTTGTGTTATGAGTGGGACTCTTGTGGAACTCACACCACTTTCCTGTGTCCTTCTTCGACTTCATGGTGTTGTTCTTTTCTTCTGGCTTCGACGGGTTGTCTTGGGTCACCCTGCCTTGGCTTTGTCCTTTGGTCTTCGGATCTGCAAATCCAAAGTCTCGCTTCTTCTGTTTGAACTTTTTCTCGATTTTGACAACGTATCGGTATGCTGTGCTGAGAGAGGAGATGTTCAGGAACTCCATCTCTTCTTGGATGTATCTGTGTAGGCAGCCACGGTATTTGAGTACCAAATGTAGCTCAAAGTCCTTGATACCCAACTGTGTGCGAAGGGTATGTTAGGCCCCTATACTACTAGTGTAACCCCTTATTGTTATTAGTACAACCCACTTATTATATTGATGTAGCCATGTAGTGCCCATATTGTTGTTATTGTGCCACATAGAAGCCCACTATTGTTATTATTGTGCCCTTACATTATTATTGTTATGTCGGCTCTGATTATGTTATGACCCCTTAGACACCTATATATAGAAAGGAGGTCTTTTCATTTGTATCATCCAAGAATTGTTCATTTATGTAATGTAAAGGAGGTTGCCCCCTCGAAGAGGCTGAATTCTAAGGCGTTGATCTATCTTTTCTATCTTTTCTTGAGCTGGTTTCATAACATTTGGTATCAGAGCTTTGGATTCTAGGGTTTCGCTGCTCCAAACAGGCCATCGTGGCATTTTCGCTATAACTTTTTTTCTGTGACGTTTCAGAAGTCGCAAAGAAAACCCATTTGAGAAGAAATCGCGCTGAACATTGGGTCCGAATTTCAGAGCTTTTCACGCTATATTTCTGGAGATATTATCTAAGGAAGTTGGTCTTTTTGCAGACTCCTAAATTACATTCAAAACAAGTGACCTGGGGAAAATCGTCATAACTTTCTCTCTGGGGATCGGATTGAAATTTCATAAGAAGGTACAGAAAGAGGATGGACTGTAGTTTTCTTGTATATATTTTTCAGAGTCAAAGGTTGAAACAGTGACACGTGGCACTTCATACAAGTTCGCTCTATTGAACTAGTCTATAATCAGGCCATCTTGGGAGATTGTGCATAACTCTTTCTTGGAGAATCCAATTTGGATCAGACTAGTGGCATTGGAAAGAGGACACAGAGGGCTACTACAGGTCACAATTTCAGAACTTAAAGATCTGAAAGTACATAGTTACAGTCGTTTCAATGTCGAGCTCCTAAAATCAAGAAAAAGCAAGATGAGGAAGTTTGATGGCAAGGATCCGGTAAATTGGATACTTCAGATGGAGCAATATTTTGATCTACATGGTGTACAACTGTTACAAAAGGTATGTATTGCATCTTCATATCTAGAACCAGATCAATTTTTATGGTACAGAGGGCTTTTTCTTGGAAACAACTTGTTACGTGGTCAATTTTCACGGAGGAAATGATAGCACATTATGAGGATACAAAGAGAAACACCTTCTTTAGAGCAACACCACAACAATTGGAAAGAGTAAAAGGGGTTTGTGACATAGTGGAAAGTAAAATTATGGAAACCAGGAAGTGTACCCCTCACAACTATAAATATGGAAGTGTTGTTTCTCCTAGCCTTCCACAACCTACAAGGGTTACACCACAACAATTGGAAGAAAAAAGAGAAAAAGGGCTTTGTTACAATTGTGATAGCAAATGCAGTAAAGGTCATAAGTGTGCTGAGAAGAAATTATTTTACATAGAATATGAAGAGGAGGAAGAAAAGGATCAAGAAACAACAAAAGAAGAAGATATATGCCAGGACCCCACCCCAGAGAAAGAAGAAATGAATCAGACCATATCTTGTAAAGCATTGGCAAGAATTACCACTCCTCAAACTCTCAAGATAGAAGGACATATCAAGAAGAAAAAGGTGCAAGAAGTGAAATATCACATCGAGAAAGAAGAAATGAATCCAACCATATCTTGTAATTCATTGTTCAAAATTACCACTCAAACTATCAAGATAGAAGGACATATAAAGAAGAAAAATGTTCAAGAAGTGAAATATCACATCGAGCATCAAGAAATGAATCCAACCATATCTTGTAAAGGATTGGAAGAAATTACCACTCCTCAAACTCTAGAGATAGAAGGACATATCAAGAAGAAAAAGGTTCAAGCTGTGAAAGATCACATCGAGCATCAACAACAAGTTCTCCAACTTTTAAAGGATAACGCCACTTCGGTGCAAAATCAAACGAAACAGCAGGTAGATCAACATTGTAGTGAAAAATGTTTTGATGTAGGTGATTGCGTATTTTTACTGCTACATCTCAAGCAAGCTATTTATGAGAAGGAAATGTTGGCAATACTACATGCACTTAAAAAATGGCGACCTTACCGAATGGGAAGACTCTTCAAGGATGAGGATGTGGAAGCATTGTTTTGTGCTATTTATATTATCCAACCAGATTGGATAAACGAAGCAAGGGATGAATGGAAGAAGGACGAAGAAGTATGGCCACTTATTCAAAAGTTGCAAAAGATCCCAACTCAAACAATATTGCCAGAAATTAAAGAGGAAGGAAAAGTCATATTGGAACTTGGAGCAGTCACAGAAACAAGAACCCGACAGCTACGAAATCAATCAATTTCAGAGTATCTCATCAAGTGGAAGAACTTACCCGCTAAATATTCCACATGGGAGGACAAGAATTTTATACAGAAGCATCAAGAACTACTCAAGCGTTGAGGACAACGCTTTTTGAAGGAGAGGGGCATGTTAGGCCCCTATACTACTAGTGTAACCCCTTATTGTTATTAGTATAACCCACTTATTATATTGATGTACCCATGTAGTGCCCATATTGTTACTATTGTGCCCCATAGAAGCCCACTATTGTTATTATTGTGCCCTTACATTATTATTGTTATGTCGGCTCTGATTATGGTATGACCCCTTAGACTCCTATATATAGAAAGGAGGTCTTTTCATTTATATCATCCAAGAATTGTTCATTTATGTAATGTAAAGGAGGTTGCCCCCTCGAAGAGGCTGAATTCTCCTGCCCCCTCGTCTTTCTTCTCATCCACCATGGGAGGCCGTCGAGATTTGTGAGGCTGGTCTTGCAAAAGTTCGACCAGTTCAAGCCCTAACTCCTTATATCCCAACCTCATTGGGGACATGCAAAGAAAAACAGAGAAAAAGTAGACCGCTCTGATACCACTGATCCAGATTTAAACAGGAACGCAACAAATTACAGAGATAACCATAAACACAAAGATGCAGTGGAAATAATACTTCATTTCATTAATGTAAAATACTGAGATATGCTTACAAACATAAATGGAAAGAAACCATCTAGGGCGATGGTAGCTTATCTCTAAGAAGAGATGTGGCGGCTACATGCCTCTAAACTATGTTACAATGAGGTTAGAAGGCCTATTTATTGTTGAGAAATAATGGAAAACCCTTCACATCCCGAAACCTAACCCTAGAAGATGAAACGCCAAATTGTGGGCCCCATTTGGGTAAATTGGTAGTACATCAATTTCCCGGGGTTGTAACTTTGGCATACGATCTCCGTTTCACATGTACAATAGCTCGTTAGAAAGATCTATATGAGCACTACAACTTTGGGAAGGGGATCGTGTTGCCCCTAGATTTCCCTAAAAACATCATTGTGTGCCTCTAAAAGGCTCTGGAAGTTCAGGACCCAAAAAACTGCTAAAAATAGTAAAATGTACTAAAATTTACGAAACTAAAAAACTGAAAGAAACAGTTGTGGTGGTCCAAATGGGATAGGTGGGTGGCCACCAACACCCACCTAGATCACAATGATTAGTATAATAGTGTTACAAAATAGCAAAACATAAAATATAAAACAAACAAACAATATAGTAATAACATGAGTTAAATAATGATAATGATTAGTATAATAGTGTTACAAAATAGTAAAACATAAAACATAAAACAAACAAACAATATAGTAATAACATGAATTAAAAAATGATAATGATTAGCATAATAGTGTTACAATATAGTAAAACATAGCACAAACAAACAATATAGTAATAACATGAATTAAATAATGATAATGATTAGTATAATAGTGTTAGAAAATAGTAAAACATAAAACATAAAACAAACAAACAATACAGTAATAACATGAATTATATAATGATAATGATTAGTACAATAGTGTTACAATATAGTAAAGCATAAAACATAAAACAAACAAACAATATAGTAATAACATGAATTAAAATTATTAATATAGTAATAACATTAATTAAATAATAATAATGAATATTATAATAATGTTACAAAATACTGTTACAATATACTAAAATATAAAACATAAAACAAATAAACAATATAGTAATAAGATGAACTAAAATTATTAATATAGTAATAACATGAATTAAAACTATTAATATAGTAATAACATTAATTAAATAATGATAATGATTCGTATAATAGTGTTACAAAATAGTAAAACATTAAATAAACGAAAAATATAATAATAACATGAATTAAAATTATTAATATAGTAATAACATGAACTAAATAATGATAATGGTTAGTATAACAGTGTTAAAAAATAGTAAAACATAAAACATAAAACTATCAAACAATATAGTAATAACATGATTTAAATAATGATAATGATTAGTATAATAGTGTTACAAAATAGTAAAACATAAAACATAAAACAAACAAACGATATAGTAATAACATGAATTAAAATTATTAATATAGTAATAACTTGAATTAAATAATGATAATGATTAGTATAATAGTGTTACAAAATATTGTTACAGAATAGTAAAACATAAAACATAAAACAAACAAACAATATAGTAATAACATGAATTAAAATTATTAATATAATAATAAAATGAATTAAATAATAATGATTAACACAATAGTGTTACAAAATGGTAAAGCATAAAACATAAAACAAACAAACAATATAGTAATAACATCAATTAAATAATTATAATGATTAGTATAATAGTGTTCCAATATAGTAACATATAAAACATAAAACAAACAAACAATATAGTAATAACATGAATTAAATAATCATAATCATTAGTATAATAGTGTTACAACATAGTGTTAAAAAATAGTAAAACATAAAACATAAAACAAACAAACAATATAGCAATAACACTATGTTGTAGCACAAGTGTTACAAAATTCATAGTGGTACAAAATAGTAAAACATAAAACATAAAATAAATAAACAATATAGTAATAACATGAACTAAATAATGTTAATGATTAGTATAATAGTGTTACAAAATAGTATAACAAAAAACATAAAACAAACAAACAATATAGTAATAACATGAATTAAATAATGACAATGATTAGTATAGTAGTGTTACAAAATAGTGTTGCCAAATAGTAAAACATAAAACATAAAACATAAAACAAATAAACAATATAGTAATAACATGAATTAAATAATGATAATGATTAGTATAATAGTGTTACAAAATAGTAAAACATAAAACATAAAACAAACAAACAATATGGTAATAAAATGGAGTAAAATTATTAATATAGTAATAACATGAATTAAATAACTATAATGATTAGTATATTAGTGTTACAAAATAATGTTACAATATAGTAAGACATAAAACATAAAACAAACAAACAATATAGTAATAACATGAATTAAATAGTGATAATGATTAGTATAATATTGTTACAAAATATTGCTACAAAATAGTGTTACAAAATTGTAAAACATAAAACATAAAACAAACAAACAATACAGTAATAACATGAATTAAATAATGATAATGATTAGTATAATATTGTTACAAAATATTGCTACAAAATAGTGTTACAAAATTGTAAAACATAAAACATAAAACAAACAAAAAATATAGTAATAGCATGAATTAAAATTATTAATATAGTACTAACATGAATTAAATAATTATAATGATTACTATAATAGTGCTACAAAATAGCTTTGCAAAATAGTAAAGCATAAAACATAAAACAAACAAACAATTTGTTAATAACATGAATTAAATAATGATAATGATTAGTATAGTAGTGTTACAAAATAATAAAACATAAAACATAAAACAAATGAACAATATAGTAATAACATGAATTAAATAATGATAATGATTAGTATAATAGTCTTACAAAATAGTAAAACATAAAAAATATGACAAACAAACAATATAGTAATAACATGAATTAAATAATGATAAGGATTAGTATAATAGTGATACAAAATAGTGTTACAATATAGTTAAACATAAAACAAACAATATAGTGATAACATGAGTTAAATAATGTTAATGTTTAGTATAATAGTGTTACAAAATAGTTTTACAAAAAAGTAAAACAAAAAAGATAAAACAAACAAAAAAATATAGTAATAACATGAATTAAATAATGATAATGATTAGTATAATAGTGTTACAAAATAGTCTTACAATATAGTAAAATGTAAAACATAAAACAAACAAACTATATAGTAATAACATGAATTAAAATTATTGATCTAATAATAACGAAAATTAAAATTATTAATATAGTAATAACGTGAATTAAAATTATTAATATAGTAATAACATGAATTCAATAATTATAATGATTAGTATAATACTGTTACAAAATAGTAAAACATGAAACATAAAACAAACAAATAATATAGTAATAACATGAATTAAAATTATTAATATAGTAATAACATGAATTAAAAAATGATAATGATTAGTATAGTAGTGTTACAAAATAGTGTTGCAAAATAGTAAAACATAAAACATAAAACAAACAAACAATATGCTAATAACATGAATTAAACAATGATAATGATTAGTATAGTAGTATTACAAAATATTAAACATAAAATATAAAACAAACGTACAATATAGTAATAACAGGAATTAAATAATGATAATGATTAGTATAACAGTGTTACAAAATAGTGTTACAAAATAGTAAAAATTAAAACATAAAACAAACAAACAATATACTAATAACATGAATTAAATAATGATAATGATTAGTATAATAGTGGTACAAAATAGTGTTACAATACATCAAAATGTAAAACATAAAACAAACAAACAATATAGTAATAACATGAATTAAATAATGATAATAATTAGTATAATAGTGTTACAAAATATTAAAACATAAAACATAAAACAAACAAACAATATAGCAATAACATGAATTAAAATTATTAATATAGTAATAACATGAATTAAAAAATGATAATGATTAGTATAATAGTGTTACAAAATAGTGCTACAAATTAGTAAAACATAAAACATAGAGCAAACAAACAATATAGTAATAACATGAATTAAAATTATTAATATAGTAATAACATGAATTAAATAATGATAATGATTACTATAATAGTGTTACAAGGTAGTGTTACAAAAAACGTAAAACAAACAAACAATATAGTAATAACATGAATTAAAATTATTAATGTAGAAATAACATGAAATATATGATGATAATGATTTGCATAATAGTGTTACAAAATAGTAAAACATAAAGCATAAAACAAATGAACAATATACTAATAACATGAATTAAATTATGATATTGACTAGTATAATAGTGTTACAAAATAGTGTTACAATATAGTAAAACATAAGACATAAAACAAACAAACAATATAGTAATAACATGAATTAAAATTATTAATATGGCAATAGCATGAATTAAATAATGATAATGACTAGTATAATAGTGTTACAAAATACTGTTACAATATAGTAAAACATAAAACATAAAACAAACAAAAAATATAGGAATAAGATGAATTAAAATATTTAATATAGTAATAACATGAATTAAAATTATTAATATAGTAATAACATGAACTAAATAATAATGATTAACGCAATAGTGTTACAAAATAGTAAAGCATAAAACATAAAACAAACAAACAATATAGTAATAACATGAATTAAATAATTATAATGATTAGTTTAATAGTGTTACAAAATAGTGTTCCAATATAGTAACACATAAAACATAAAACAAACAAACAATATAGAAATAATATTAATTAAATAATGATAATGATTGGTATAAAAGTGTTACAAAATAGGGTTACAAAAAACATAAAACAAATAAACAATATAGTAATAAAATAAATTAAAATTATTAATATAGTAATAACACAAACTAAATAATGATAATGATTAGTATAATAGTGTTACAAAATAGTATAACATAAAACATAAAACAAACAAACAATATAGTAATAACATGAATTAAATAATGACAATGATTAGTATAGTAGTGTTACAAAATAGTGTTGCCAAATAGTAAAACATAAAACATAAAAAAAATAAACAATATAGTAATAACATGAGTTAAATAATGATAATGATTAGTATAATAGTGTTACAAAATAGTAAAACATAAAACATAAAACAAACAAACAATATAGTAATAAAATGAAGTAAAATTATTAATATAGTAATAACATGAATTAAATAACTATAATGATTAGTATATTAGTGTTACAAAATAATGTTACAATATAGTAAGACATAAAACATAAAACAAACAAGCAATATAGTAATAACATGAATTAAATAATGATAATGATTAGTATAATATTGTTACAATATAGTAAAACATAAAACATAAAACAAACAAAAAATATAGTAATAACATGATTTAAATAATGTTAATGTTTAGTATAATAGTGTTACAAAATAGTTTTACAAAACAGTAAAACATAAAACATAAAACATAAAACAAACAAACAATACAGTAATAACATGAATTAAA
Organism: Pinus tabuliformis; assembly: GCA_031772625.1. NCBI lineage: Eukaryota > Viridiplantae > Streptophyta > Pinopsida > Pinales > Pinaceae > Pinus > Pinus tabuliformis. The sequence goes on from CM062804.1 coordinate 1,061,648,010, forward strand.
TAATGATAAGGATTAGTATAATAGTGTTACAAAATAGTGCTACAAAATAGTGTTACAAAATTGTAAAACATAAAACATAAAACAAACAAACAATATAGTAATAGCATTAACTAAAATTATTAATATAGTAATAACAAGAATTAAATAATTATAATGATTAGTATAATAGTTCTACAAAATAGTGTTGCAAAATAGTAAAACATAAAACATAAAACATAAAACAAACAAACAATATTATGCTAATAACGTGAATTAAATAATGATAATGATTAGTATAGTAGTGTTACAAAATAATAAAACATAAAACATAAAACAAACTAACAATACAGTAATAACATGAATTAAATAATGATAATCATTAGTATAATAGTCTTACAAAATAGTAAAACGTAAAAAATATGACAAACAAACAATATAGTAATAAGATGAAGTAAATAATGATGATGATTAGTATAATAGTGTTACAAAATAGTGTTATAATATTGTAAAACATAAAACATAAAAAAAAACAATATAGTAATAAAACGAATTAAAATTATTAATATATTAATAACTTGAATTAAATAATGATAATGATTAGTATAATAGTGATACAAAATAGTGTTACAGTATAGTAAAACATAAAACATAAAACAAACAGACAATATAGTGATAACATGAGTTAAATAAATTTAATGTTTAGTATAATAGTGTTACAATATAGTTTTACAAAACAATAAAACATAAAAGATAAAACAAACAAAAAATACAGTAATAACATGAATTAAATAATGATAATGATTAGTATAATAGTGTTACAAAATAGTCTTACAATATAGTAAAATGTAAAACATAAAACAAACAAACAATATAGTAATAACATGAATTAAATTTTTTGATATAATAATAACAAAAATTTAAATTTTTAATATAGTAATAACATGAATTAAAATTATTAATATAGTAATAACATGAATTAAATAATGATAATGATTAGTATAGTAGTGTTACAAAATAGTGTTGCAAAATAGTAAAACATAAAACATAAAACAAACAAACAATATGCTAAGAACATGAATTAAACAATGATAATGATTAGTATAGTAGTATTACAAAATATTAAACATAAAAGATAAAACAAACATACAATATAGTAATAACATGAATTAAATAATCATATTGATTAGTATAATAGTGTTACAATATAGTAAAACAAAAAACAAAAAACAAACAAATAATATAGTAATAACATGAATTAAAATCATTAATATAGTAATAACATAAACTAAAGAATTATAATGTTTAGTATAATAGTGTTACAAAATAGTGTCACATAAAACATAAAACAAACAAACAGTGTAGTAATAACATGAATTAAATAATGATAATGATTAGTATAACATTGTTACAAAATGGTGTTACAAAATGGTAAAAAAATAAAACATAAAACAAACAAACAATATACTAATAACATGAATTAAAATTATTAATATAGTAGTCACATGAATTAAATAATTATAATGATTACTATAAAAGTGTGCAAAGTAGTGTTACAATATAGTAAACATAAAACATAAAATAAACAAATAATATAGTAATAGCATGAATTAAATAATGATAATGATTAGTATAATAGCGGTACAGAATAGTGTTATAATATAGTAAAACGTAAAACATAAAACAAACAAACAATATAGTAATAACATGAATTAAAATTATTAATATAGTAATAACATGAATTAAATAATTATAATGATTAGTATAATATTGTTACAAAATAGTGTTACAATATGGTACAACGTAAAACGTAAAAAGAGACACAATATAGTCATAACATGAATTACATAATGATAATGATTATTGTAATAGTGTTACAAAATAGTGTTACAAATTAGTGAAACATAAAATATAGAACAAACAAGCAATCTAGTAATAAAATGAATAAAAAATATTAATATAGTAATAACATGAATTAAAAAATGAATATGATTAGTATAATAGTGTTACAAAATAGTGCTACAAATTAGTAAACATAAAGCATAGAACAAGCAAACAATTTAGTAATAACATGAATTAAATAATGATAATGATTAGTATAATAGTGTTACAAAGTAGTGTTACAAAAAACACAAAACAAACAAATAGTATAGTAATAACATGAATTAAAATTATTGATATAGTAATAATATGAATTAAATAACGATAATGATTAGTATAATAATGTTACAAAATAGTGTTACAAATTAGTAAAACATAAAACATAGAACAAACAAACAATATAGTAGTAACATGAATTAAAATTATTAATATAGTAATAACGTGAATTTAATAATGATAATGATTAGTATAATAGTGTTACAAAATAGTGCTACAAAATAGTGTTACAAAATAGTAAAATATAAAACATAAAACAAACAAACAATATCGTAATAACATGAATTAAAATTTTTAATATAGTAATAACATGAAATAAATAATGATAATGATTAGTATAATAGTGTTACAAAATAGTAAAAAATAAAACTTAAAACAAAAAATATAGTAATAACATGAATTAAATAATGATATTGATTAGTATAATAGTGTTACAAAATAGTAAAACATAAAACATAAAACAAACAAACAATATAGTAATAACATGAATAAAATAATTATAATGATTAGTATAATAGTTTTACAAATAGTGCTACAATATAGTAAAACATAGAACATAGAACAAATAAACAATATAGTAATAACATGAATTCAAATTATTAACATAATAATAACTTGAATTAAATAATTATAATGATTAGTATAGTAGTGTTAAAAAATAGTGGTACAATATAGTAAAACACAAAACATAAAACAAACAAACAATATAGTAATAACATGAATTAAAATTATTAATATAGTAATAACATTAATTGAATAATGATAATGATTAGTATAATAGTGTTACAAAATAGCGTTACACAATAGTAAAACATAAAACATAAAAGAAACAAACAATATAGTAATAACATGAATTAAATAATGATAATGATTTGTATAGTAGTGTTATAAAATAGTAAAACATAAAACATAAAAGTAACAAACAATATAATAATAACATGAATTAAATAATGATAATGATTAGTATAATAGTGTTACAAAACAGTGATACAAAATAATAAAACATAAAACATAAAACAAACAAACAATATTGTAATAACATGAATTAAAAGTATTAATATAGTAATAACATGAAATGAATAATGATAATGATTAGTATAGTAGTGTTACAAAATATTAAAACATAAAATACAAAACAAACAAACAATATATTAATAACATGAATTAAATAATTATATTGATTAGTATAATAGTGTTACAAAATTGTGCTACAATATAGTAAAACATAAAACAAGCAAACAATATAGTAATAAAATGAATTAAAATTATTAATATATAAATAACATGAACTAAATAATGATAATGATTAGTATAATAGTGTTAAAAATAGTGTTATAGAATAGTAAAACATAAAACATAAAACAAACAAACAATATAGTAATAACATGAATTAAATAATTATAATGATTAGTATAATAGTGTTACAAAATAGTATTCCAAGATAGTGCGACAATATAGTAAAACATAAAACATGAAACAAACAAACAATATGGTAATAACATGAATTAAAATTATTAATATAGTAATAACATGAATTAAATAATTATAAGATTAGTATAATAGTGTTACAAAATAGTGTTATAAAATAGTAAACAATAAAACATAAAACAAACAAACAATATAGTGATAACATGAATTAAATAATGATAATGATTAGTATAATATTGTTACAAAATAGTGTTACAAAAAACATAAAACAAACAAACAATATAGTAATAACATGAATTAAATAATTATAATGATTATTATAATATTGTTACAAAATAGTGTTACAATATAGTAAAACATAAAACGTAAAAAGAGAAACAATATAGTCATAACATGAATTACTTAATGATAATGATTATTGTAATAGTGTTACAAAATAATGTTACAAATTAGTAAAAGATAAAACTTAGAACAAACAAGCAATCTAGTAATAAAATGAATAAAAAATATTAATATAGTAATAACATGAATTAAATAATGACACTAATTAGTATAATAGTGTTACAAAATGCTAAAACATAAAACATAAAACATAAAACAAACAAACAATATAGTAATAACATGAATTAAAATTATTAATATAGTAATAACATAAATTAAATAATGATAATGATTAGTATAATAGTGTTACAATATAGTAAAACATAAAACACAAAACAAACAAACAATATAGTAATAACATGAATTAAATAATGATAATTATTCGTATAATAATGTTACAAAATAGTGTTACAAATTAGTAAAACATAAAACATAGAACAAACAAACAATATACTAGTAACATGAATTAAAATTATTAATATAGTAATAACTTGAATTTAATAATGATAATGATTAGTATAATAGTGTTACAAAATAGTGCTACAAAATAGTGTTACAAAATAGAAAAAAATAAAACATAAAACAAACAAACAATATCGTAATAACATGAATTAACATTTTTAATATAGTAATAACATGAATTAAATAATGATAATAATTAGTATAATAGTGTTACAAAATAGTAAAACATAAAACATAAAACAAACAAACAATATAGTAATAACATGAATAAAATAATTATAATGATCAGTATAATAGTGTAACAAAATAGTGCTACAATATAGGATAACATAGAATATAAAACAAACAAACAATATAGCAATAACATGAATTCAAATTATTAATATAATAATAACATGAATTAAATAATTATAATGATTAGTATAATAGTGTTAAAAAAATAATGGTACAATATAGTAAAACATAAAACATAAAACAAACAGACCATATAGTAATAATGATAATGATTAGTATAATAGTGTTACAAAATAGCGTTACAAAATAGTAAAGCATAAAACATAAAAGAAAAAAACAATATAGTAAAAACATGAATTAAATAATGATAATGATTAGTATAGTAGTGTTACAAAATAGTAAAACATAAAACATAAAAGAAACAAACAATATAGTAATAACATGAATTAGATAATGATAATGATTAGTATAATAGTGTTATAAAACAGTGATACAAAATAGTAAAACAAAAAACATAAAACAAACACACAATATTGTAATAACATGAATTAAAATTATTAATATAGTAATAACATGAAATAAATAATGATAATGATTTGTATAATGGTGTTACAAAAAAGTAAAACATAAAATATAAAACAAACGAACAATATAGTAATAACATGTATTAAATAATTATATTGATTAGTATAATAGTGTTACAAAATTGTGATACAATATAGTAAAACATAAAACAAAGAAACAATATAGTAATAACATGAATTAAATAATTATAATGATTAGTATAATAGTGTTACAAAATAGTATTAAAAATAGTGCGACAATATAGTAAAACATAAAACATGAAACAAACAAACATTATGGTAATAACATGAATTAAAATTCTTAATATAGTAATAACATGAATTAAAATTACCTTTAATATAGTAATAACATGAAATAAATAATGAGAATGATTAGTATAATATTGTTACAAAATAGTAAAACATAAAATATAAAACAAATGAACAATATAGTAATAACATGAATTAAATAATGATATTAATTAGTATAATAGTGTTACAAAATAGTGCTACAATATAGTAAAACATAAAACCTAAAACAAACAAACAATATAGTAATAAGATTAATTAAAATTATTAATATAGTAATAACATGAACTAAATAATGATAATGATTATTATAATAGTGTTACAAAATTGGGTTACAAAATAGTATAACATAAAACATAAAACAAACAAAAAATATAGTAATAACATGAATTAAAATTATTAATATAGTAATAGCATGAATTAAAAAATGATACTGATTATTATAATAGTGTTACAAAATAGTGTTACAAGTTAGTAAAACATGAAGCATAGAACAAACAAACAATTTAGTAATAACATGAATTAAATAATGATAATGATTGGTATAATAAAGTTACAAAATAGTGTTACAAAAATAATAAAACAAGCAAACAATATAGTAACAACATGAATTGAAATTATTAATATAGTAATAACATGAATCAAATAATGATAATGATTAGTATAATAGTGTTAAAAAATAGTGTTACAATATAGTAAAACAAAAAACATAAAAGAAACAAACAATATAGTAAAAACATGAATTAAATAATGATAATGATTAGCATAATAGTGTTACAGAATAGTGTTTCAATATAGTAAAACATAAAACATAAACCAAACAAACAATATATTAATAACGTGAATTAAAAAATGATAATAATTAGTATAATAGTGTTACAAAATACTGTCACATATTAGTAAAACATGAATCCTAGAGCAAATAAACAATATAGTAATAACATGAATTAAATAATGATAATGATTAGTATAATAATGTTACAAAATAGTGTTACAAAATAGTGCTACAATATAGTAAAACATAGATCATAAAACAAACAAACAATATAGTAATAACATGAATTAAAAATATTAATATAGTAATAACATCAAATAAATAAATAAATTTAGTAATAACATGAATTAAATAATGATAATGATTAGTATAACAATGTAACAAAGTAGTGTTACGAAAAACATAAAACAAACAAAAAGTATAGTAATAACATGAATTAAAATTATTAATACAGTAATAACATTAATTAAATAATGATAATGATTGGTATAATAAAGTTACAAAATAGTGTTACAAAAAAAATTAAACAAGCAAAAAATATAGTAACAACATGAATTGAAATTATTAATATAGTAATAACATGAATCAAATAATGATAATGATTAGTATAATAGTGTTACAATATAGTAAAATAAAAAACATAAAAGAAACAAACAATATAATAATAACATGAATTAAATAATGATAATGATTAGCATAATAGTGTTACAAAATAGTGTTACAATATAGTAAAACATAAAACATAAATCAAGCAAACAATATAGTAATAACGTGAATAAAAAAATGATAATAATTAGTATAATAGTGTTACAAAATACTGTTACATATTAGTAAAACATGAATCCTAGAGCAGATAAACAATATAGTAATAACATTAATTAAATAATGATAATGATTAGTATAATAGTGTTACAAAATAGTAAAACATATAATATAAAACAAATGGACAATATAGTAATAACATGAGTTAAATAATGATATTGATTAGTATAATAGTGTTACAAAATAGTGCTACAATATAGTAAAACATAGAACATAAAACAAACAAACAATATAGTAATAACAAGAATTAAAAATATTAATATAGTAATAACATGAACTAAATAATGATAATGATTAGTGTAATAGTGTTACAAAATAGTAAAACATAAAACATAAAACAAACAAACAATATGGTAATAACAGGAATTAAAATTATTAATATAGTAATAACATGAATTAAAATTATTAATATAGTAATTACATGAATTAAATAATATTAATGATTAGTATAATAGTGTTACAAAATAGTAAAACATAAAACATGAAACAAACAAACAATATAGTAATAACATGAATTAAAAATATTAATATAGTAATAACATCAAATAAATAATGATAATGATTAGTATAATAGTGTTAGAAAATAGTGCTACAAAATAGTGTTACAAAATTGTAAAACATAGAACATAAAACATACAAACAATATAGTAATAACATGAATTAAAATTATTAATATAATAATAACATGAATTAAATAATTATAATGATTAGTATAATAGTGTTACAAAATAGTATTAAAAATAGTGCGACAATATAGTAAAACATAAAACATGAAACAAACAAACAGTATGGTAATAACATGAATTAAAATTCTTAATATAGTAATAACATGAATTAAAATTACCTTTAATATAGTAATAACATGAAATAAATAATGAGAATGATTAGTATAATATTGTTACAAAAATAGTAAAACATAAAATATAAAACAAATGAACAATATAGTAATAACATGAATTAAATAATGATATTAATTAGTATAATAGTGTTACAAAATAGTGCTACAATATAGTAAAACATAAAACCTAAAACAAACAAACAATATAGTAATAAGATTAATTAAAATTATTAATATAGTAATAACATGAACTAAATAATGATAATGATTATTATAATAGTGTTACAAAATTGGGTTACAAAATAGTATAACATAAAACATAAAACAAACAAAAAATATAGTAATAACATGAATTAAAATTATTAATATAGTAATAGCATGAATTAAAAAATGATAGTGATTATTATAATAGTGTTACAAAATAGTGTTACAAGTTAGTAAAACATGAAGCATAGAACAAACAAACAATTTAGTAATAACATGAATTAAATAATGATAATGATTGGTATAATAAAGTTACAAAATAGTGTTACAAAAATAATAAAACAAGCAAACAATATAGTAACAACATGAATTGAAATTATTAATATAGTAATAACATGAATCAAATAATGATAATGATTAGTATAATAGTGTTAAAAAATAGTGTTACAATATAGTAAAACAAAAAACATAAAAGAAACAAACAATATAGTAAAAACATGAATTAAATAATGATAATGATTAGCATAATAGTGTTACAGAATAGTGTTTCAATATAGTAAAACATAAAACATAAACCAAACAAACAATATATTAATAACGTGAATTAAAAAATGATAATAATTAGTATAATAGTGTTACAAAATACTGTCACATATTAGTAAAACATGAATCCTAGAGCAAATAAACAATATAGTAATAACATGAATTAAATAATGATAATGATTAGTATAATAATGTTACAAAATAGTGTTACAAAATAGTGCTACAATATAGTAAAACATAGATCATAAAACAAACAAACAATATAGTAATAACATGAATTAAAAATATTAATATAGTAATAACATCAAATAAATAAATAAATTTAGTAATAACATGAATTAAATAATGATAATGATTAGTATAACAATGTAACAAAGTAGTGTTACGAAAAACATAAAACAAACAAAAAGTATAGTAATAACATGAATTAAAATTATTAATACAGTAATAACATTAATTAAATAATGATAATGATTGGTATAATAAAGTTACAAAATAGTGTTACAAAAAAAATTAAACAAGCAAAAAATATAATAACAACATGAATTGAAATTATTAATATAGTAATAACATGAATCAAATAATGATAATGATTAGTATAATAGTGTTACAATATAGTAAAATAAAAAACATAAAAGAAACAAACAATATAATAATAACATGAATTAAATAATGATAATGATTAGCATAATAGTGTTACAAAATAGTGTTACAATATAGTAAAACATAAAACATAAACCAAGCAAACAATATAGTAATAACGTGAATAAAAAAATGATAATAATTAGTATAATAGTGTTACAAAATACTGTTACATATTAGTAAAACATGAATCCTAGAGCAGATAAACAATATAGTAATAACATTAATTAAATAATGATAATGATTAGTATAATAGTGTTACAAAATAGTAAAACATATAATATAAAACAAATGGACAATATAGTAATAACATGAGTTAAATAATGATATTGATTAGTATAATAGTGTTACAAAATAGTGCTACAATATAGTAAAACATAGAACATAAAACAAACAAACAATATAGTAATAACAAGAATTAAAAATATTAATATAGTAATAACATGAACTAAATAATGATAATGATTAGTGTAATAGTGTTACAAAATAGTAAAACATAAAACATAAAACAAACAAACAATATGGTAATAACAGGAATTAAAATTATTAATATAGTAATAACATGAATTAAAATTATTAATATAGTAATTACATGAATTAAATAATATTAATGATTAGTATAATAGTGTTACAAAATAGTAAAACATAAAACATGAAACAAACAAACAATATAGTAATAACATGAATTAAAAATATTAATATAGTAATAACATCAAATAAATAATGATAATGATTAGTATAATAGTGTTAGAAAATAGTGCTACAAAATAGTGTTACAAAATTGTAAAACATAGAACATAAAACATACAAACAATATAGTAATAACATGAATTAAAATTATTAATATAATAATAACATGAATTAAATAATTATAATGATTAGTATAATAGTGTTACAAAATAGTATTAAAAATAGTGCGACAATATAGTAAAACATAAAACATGAAACAAACAAACATTATGGTAATAACATGAATTAAAATTCTTAATATAGTAATAACATGAATTAAAATTACCTTTAATATAGTAATAACATGAAATAAATAATGAGAATGATTAGTATAATATTGTTACAAAATAGTAAAACATAAAATATAAAACAAATGAACAATATAGTAATAACATGAATTAAATAATGATATTAATTAGTATAATAGTGTTACAAAATAGTGCTACAATATAGTAAAACATAAAACCTAAAACAAACAAACAATATAGTAATAAGATTAATTAAAATTATTAATATAGTAATAACATGAACTAAATAATGATAATGATTATTATAATAGTGTTACAAAATTGGGTTACAAAATAGTATAACATAAAACATAAAACAAACAAAAAATATAGTAATAACATGAATTAAAATTATTAATATAGTAATAGCATGAATTAAAAAATGATACTGATTATTATAATAGTGTTACAAAATAGTGTTACAAGTTAGTAAAACATGAAGCATAGAACAAACAAACAATTTAGTAATAACATGAATTAAATAATGATAATGATTGGTATAATAAAGTTACAAAATAGTGTTACAAAAATAATAAAACAAGCAAACAATATAGTAACAACATGAATTGAAATTATTAATATAGTAATAACATGAATCAAATAATGATAATGATTAGTATAATAGTGTTAAAAAATAGTGTTACAATATAGTAAAACAAAAAACATAAAAGAAACAAACAATATAGTAAAAACATGAATTAAATAATGATAATGATTAGCATAATAGTGTTACAGAATAGTGTTTCAATATAGTAAAACATAAAACATAAACCAAACAAACAATATATTAATAACGTGAATTAAAAAATGATAATAATTAGTATAATAGTGTTACAAAATACTGTCACATATTAGTAAAACATGAATCCTAGAGCAAATAAACAATATAGTAATAACATGAATTAAATAATGATAATGATTAGTATAATAATGTTACAAAATAGTGTTACAAAATAGTGCTACAATATAGTAAAACATAGATCATAAAACAAACAAACAATATAGTAATAACATGAATTAAAAATATTAATATAGTAATAACATCAAATAAATAAATAAATTTAGTAATAACATGAATTAAATAATGATAATGATTAGTATAACAATGTAAGAAAGTAGTGTTACGAAAAACATAAAACAAACAAAAAGTATAGTAATAACATGAATTAAAATTATTAATACAGTAATAACATTAATTAAATAATGATAATGATTGGTATAATAAAGTTACAAAATAGTGTTACAAAAAAAATTAAACAAGCAAAAAATATAGTAACAACATGAATTGAAATTATTAATATAGTAATAACATGAATCAAATAATGATAATGATTAGTATAATAGTGTTACAATATAGTAAAATAAAAAACATAAAAGAAACAAACAATATAATAATAACATGAATTAAATAATGATAATGATTAGCATAATAGTGTTACAAAATAGTGTTACAATATAGTAAAACATAAAACATAAACCAAGCAAACAATATAGTAATAACGTGAATAAAAAAATGATAATAATTAGTATAATAGTGTTACAAAATACTGTTACATATTAGTAAAACATGAATCCTAGAGCAGATAAACAATATAGTAATAACATTAATTAAATAATGATAATGATTAGTATAATAGTGTTACAAAATAGTAAAACATATAATATAAAACAAATGGACAATATAGTAATAACATGAGTTAAATAATGATATTGATTAGTATAATAGTGTTACAAAATAGTGCTACAATATAGTAAAACATAGAACATAAAACAAACAAACAATATAGTAATAACAAGAATTAAAAATATTAATATAGTAATAACATGAACTAAATAATGATAATGATTAGTGTAATAGTGTTACAAAATAGTAAAACATAAAACATAAAACAAACAAACAATATGGTAATAACAGGAATTAAAATTATTAATATAGTAATAACATGAATTAAAATTATTAATATAGTAATTACATGAATTAAATAATATTAATGATTAGTATAATAGTGTTACAAAATAGTAAAACATAAAACATGAAACAAACAAACAATATAGTAATAACATGAATTAAAAATATTAATATAGTAATAACATCAAATAAATAATGATAATGATTAGTATAATAGTGTTAGAAAATAGTGCTACAAAATAGTGTTACAAAATTGTAAAACATAGAACATAAAACATACAAACAATATAGTAATAACATGAATTAAAATTATTAATATAATAATAACATGAATTAAATAATTATAATGATTAGTATAATAGTGTTACAAAATAGTATTAAAAATAGTGCGACAATATAGTAAAACATAAAACATGAAACAAACAAACAGTATGGTAATAACATGAATTAAAATTCTTAATATAGTAATAACATGAATTAAAATTACCTTTAATATAGTAATAACATGAAATAAATAATGAGAATGATTAGTATAATATTGTTACAAAAATAGTAAAACATAAAATATAAAACAAATGAACAATATAGTAATAACATGAATTAAATAATGATATTAATTAGTATAATAGTGTTACAAAATAGTGCTACAATATAGTAAAACATAAAACCTAAAACAAACAAACAATATAGTAATAAGATTAATTAAAATTATTAATATAGTAATAACATGAACTAAATAATGATAATGATTATTATAATAGTGTTACAAAATTGGGTTACAAAATAGTATAACATAAAACATAAAACAAACAAAAAATATAGTAATAACATGAATTAAAATTATTAATATAGTAATAGCATGAATTAAAAAATGATAGTGATTATTATAATAGTGTTACAAAATAGTGTTACAAGTTAGTAAAACATGAAGCATAGAACAAACAAACAATTTAGTAATAACATGAATTAAATAATGATAATGATTGGTATAATAAAGTTACAAAATAGTGTTACAAAAATAATAAAACAAGCAAACAATATAGTAACAACATGAATTGAAATTATTAATATAGTAATAACATGAATCAAATAATGATAATGATTAGTATAATAGTGTTAAAAAATAGTGTTACAATATAGTAAAACAAAAAACATAAAAGAAACAAACAATATAGTAAAAACATGAATTAAATAATGATAATGATTAGCATAATAGTGTTACAGAATAGTGTTTCAATATAGTAAAACATAAAACATAAACCAAACAAACAATATATTAATAACGTGAATTAAAAAATGATAATAATTAGTATAATAGTGTTACAAAATACTGTCACATATTAGTAAAACATGAATCCTAGAGCAAATAAACAATATAGTAATAACATGAATTAAATAATGATAATGATTAGTATAATAATGTTACAAAATAGTGTTACAAAATAGTGCTACAATATAGTAAAACATAGATCATAAAACAAACAAACAATATAGTAATAACATGAATTAAAAATATTAATATAGTAATAACATCAAATAAATAAATAAATTTAGTAATAACATGAATTAAATAATGATAATGATTAGTATAACAATGTAACAAAGTAGTGTTACGAAAAACATAAAACAAACAAAAAGTATAGTAATAACATGAATTAAAATTATTAATACAGTAATAACATTAATTAAATAATGATAATGATTGGTATAATAAAGTTACAAAATAGTGTTACAAAAAAAATTAAACAAGCAAAAAATATAATAACAACATGAATTGAAATTATTAATATAGTAATAACATGAATCAAATAATGATAATGATTAGTATAATAGTGTTACAATATAGTAAAATAAAAAACATAAAAGAAACAAACAATATAATAATAACATGAATTAAATAATGATAATGATTAGCATAATAGTGTTACAAAATAGTGTTACAATATAGTAAAACATAAAACATAAACCAAGCAAACAATATAGTAATAACGTGAATAAAAAAATGATAATAATTAGTATAATAGTGTTACAAAATACTGTTACATATTAGTAAAACATGAATCCTAGAGCAGATAAACAATATAGTAATAACATTAATTAAATAATGATAATGATTAGTATAATAGTGTTACAAAATAGTAAAACATATAATATAAAACAAATGGACAATATAGTAATAACATGAGTTAAATAATGATATTGATTAGTATAATAGTGTTACAAAATAGTGCTACAATATAGTAAAACATAGAACATAAAACAAACAAACAATATAGTAATAACAAGAATTAAAAATATTAATATAGTAATAACATGAACTAAATAATGATAATGATTAGTGTAATAGTGTTACAAAATAGTAAAACATAAAACATAAAACAAACAAACAATATGGTAATAACAGGAATTAAAATTATTAATATAGTAATAACATGAATTAAAATTATTAATATAGTAATTACATGAATTAAATAATATTAATGATTAGTATAATAGTGTTACAAAATAGTAAAACATAAAACATGAAACAAACAAACAATATAGTAATAACATGAATTAAAAATATTAATATAGTAATAACATCAAATAAATAATGATAATGATTAGTATAATAGTGTTAGAAAATAGTGCTACAAAATAGTGTTACAAAATTGTAAAACATAGAACATAAAACATACAAACAATATAGTAATAACATGAATTAAAATTATTAATATAATAATAACATGAATTAAATAATTATAATGATTAGTATAATAGTGTTACAAAATAGTATTAAAAATAGTGCGACAATATAGTAAAACATAAAACATGAAACAAACAAACATTATGGTAATAACATGAATTAAAATTCTTAATATAGTAATAACATGAATTAAAATTACCTTTAATATAGTAATAACATGAAATAAATAATGAGAATGATTAGTATAATATTGTTACAAAATAGTAAAACATAAAATATAAAACAAATGAACAATATAGTAATAACATGAATTAAATAATGATATTAATTAGTATAATAGTGTTACAAAATAGTGCTACAATATAGTAAAACATAAAACCTAAAACAAACAAACAATATAGTAATAAGATTAATTAAAATTATTAATATAGTAATAACATGAACTAAATAATGATAATGATTATTATAATAGTGTTACAAAATTGGGTTACAAAATAGTATAACATAAAACATAAAACAAACAAAAAATATAGTAATAACATGAATTAAAATTATTAATATAGTAATAGCATGAATTAAAAAATGATACTGATTATTATAATAGTGTTACAAAATAGTGTTACAAGTTAGTAAAACATGAAGCATAGAACAAACAAACAATTTAGTAATAACATGAATTAAATAATGATAATGATTGGTATAATAAAGTTACAAAATAGTGTTACAAAAATAATAAAACAAGCAAACAATATAGTAACAACATGAATTGAAATTATTAATATAGTAATAACATGAATCAAATAATGATAATGATTAGTATAATAGTGTTAAAAAATAGTGTTACAATATAGTAAAACAAAAAACATAAAAGAAACAAACAATATAGTAAAAACATGAATTAAATAATGATAATGATTAGCATAATAGTGTTACAGAATAGTGTTTCAATATAGTAAAACATAAAACATAAACCAAACAAACAATATATTAATAACGTGAATTAAAAAATGATAATAATTAGTATAATAGTGTTACAAAATACTGTCACATATTAGTAAAACATGAATCCTAGAGCAAATAAACAATATAGTAATAACATGAATTAAATAATGATAATGATTAGTATAATAATGTTACAAAATAGTGCTACAATATAGTAAAACATAGATCATAAAACAAACAAACAATATAGTAATAACATGAATTAAAAATATTAATATAGTAATAACATCAAATAAATAAATAAATTTAGTAATAACATGAATTAAATAATGATAATGATTAGTATAACAATGTAACAAAGTAGTGTTACGAAAAACATAAAACAAACAAAAAGTATAGTAATAACATGAATTAAAATTATTAATACAGTAATAACATTAATTAAATAATGATAATGATTGGTATAATAAAGTTACAAAATAGTGTTACAAAAAAAATTAAACAAGCAAAAAATATAATAACAACATGAATTGAAATTATTAATATAGTAATAACATGAATCAAATAATGATAATGATTAGTATAATAGTGTTACAATATAGTAAAATAAAAAACATAAAAGAAACAAACAATATAATAATAACATGAATTAAATAATGATAATGATTAGCATAATAGTGTTACAAAATAGTGTTACAATATAGTAAAACATAAAACATAAACCAAGCAAACAATATAGTAATAACGTGAATAAAAAAATGATAATAATTAGTATAATAGTGTTACAAAATACTGTTACATATTAGTAAAACATGAATCCTAGAGCAGATAAACAATATAGTAATAACATTAATTAAATAATGATAATGATTAGTATAATAGTGTTACAAAATAGTAAAACATATAATATAAAACAAATGGACAATATAGTAATAACATGAGTTAAATAATGATATTGATTAGTATAATAGTGTTACAAAATAGTGCTACAATATAGTAAAACATAGAACATAAAACAAACAAACAATATAGTAATAACAAGAATTAAAAATATTAATATAGTAATAACATGAACTAAATAATGATAATGATTAGTGTAATAGTGTTACAAAATAGTAAAACATAAAACATAAAACAAACAAACAATATGGTAATAACAGGAATTAAAATTATTAATATAGTAATAACATGAATTAAAATTATTAATATAGTAATTACATGAATTAAATAATATTAATGATTAGTATAATAGTGTTACAAAATAGTAAAACATAAAACATGAAACAAACAAACAATATAGTAATAACATGAATTAAAAATATTAATATAGTAATAACATCAAATAAATAATGATAATGATTAGTATAATAGTGTTAGAAAATAGTGCTACAAAATAGTGTTACAAAATTGTAAAACATAGAACATAAAACATACAAACAATATAGTAATAACATGAATTAAAATTATTAATATAATAATAACATGAATTAAATAATTATAATGATTAGTATAATAGTGTTACAAAATAGTATTAAAAATAGTGCGACAATATAGTAAAACATAAAACATGAAACAAACAAACATTATGGTAATAACATGAATTAAAATTCTTAATATAGTAATAACATGAATTAAAATTACCTTTAATATAGTAATAACATGAAATAAATAATGAGAATGATTAGTATAATATTGTTACAAAATAGTAAAACATAAAATATAAAACAAATGAACAATATAGTAATAACATGAATTAAATAATGATATTAATTAGTATAATAGTGTTACAAAATAGTGCTACAATATAGTAAAACATAAAACCTAAAACAAACAAACAATATAGTAATAAGATTAATTAAAATTATTAATATAGTAATAACATGAACTAAATAATGATAATGATTATTATAATAGTGTTACAAAATTGGGTTACAAAATAGTATAACATAAAACATAAAACAAACAAAAAATATAGTAATAACATGAATTAAAATTATTAATATAGTAATAGCATGAATTAAAAAATGATACTGATTATTATAATAGTGTTACAAAATAGTGTTACAAGTTAGTAAAACATGAAGCATAGAACAAACAAACAATTTAGTAATAACATGAATTAAATAATGATAATGATTGGTATAATAAAGTTACAAAATAGTGTTACAAAAATAATAAAACAAGCAAACAATATAGTAACAACATGAATTGAAATTATTAATATAGTAATAACATGAATCAAATAATGATAATGATTAGTATAATAGTGTTAAAAAATAGTGTTACAATATAGTAAAACAAAAAACATAAAAGAAACAAACAATATAGTAAAAACATGAATTAAATAATGATAATGATTAGCATAATAGTGTTACAGAATAGTGTTTCAATATAGTAAAACATAAAACATAAACCAAACAAACAATATATTAATAACGTGAATTAAAAAATGATAATAATTAGTATAATAGTGTTACAAAATACTGTCACATATTAGTAAAACATGAATCCTAGAGCAAATAAACAATATAGTAATAACATGAATTAAATAATGATAATGATTAGTATAATAATGTTACAAAATAGTGTTACAAAATAGTGCTACAATATAGTAAAACATAGATCATAAAACAAACAAACAATATAGTAATAACATGAATTAAAAATATTAATATAGTAATAACATCAAATAAATAAATAAATTTAGTAATAACATGAATTAAATAATGATAATGATTAGTATAACAATGTAACAAAGTAGTGTTACGAAAAACATAAAACAAACAAAAAGTATAGTAATAACATGAATTAAAATTATTAATACAGTAATAACATTAATTAAATAATGATAATGATTGGTATAATAAAGTTACAAAATAGTGTTACAAAAAAAATTAAACAAGCAAAAAATATAGTAACAACATGAATTGAAATTATTAATATAGTAATAACATGAATCAAATAATGATAATGATTAGTATAATAGTGTTACAATATAGTAAAATAAAAAACATAAAAGAAACAAACAATATAATAATAACATGAATTAAATAATGATAATGATTAGCATAATAGTGTTACAAAATAGTGTTACAATATAGTAAAACATAAAACATAAACCAAGCAAACAATATAGTAATAACGTGAATAAAAAAATGATAATAATTAGTATAATAGTGTTACAAAATACTGTTACATATTAGTAAAACATGAATCCTAGAGCAGATAAACAATATAGTAATAACATTAATTAAATAATGATAATGATTAGTATAATAGTGTTACAAAATAGTAAAACATATAATATAAAACAAATGGACAATATAGTAATAACATGAGTTAAATAATGATATTGATTAGTATAATAGTGTTACAAAATAGTGCTACAATATAGTAAAACATAGAACATAAAACAAACAAACAATATAGTAATAACAAGAATTAAAAATATTAATATAGTAATAACATGAACTAAATAATGATAATGATTAGTGTAATAGTGTTACAAAATAGTAAAACATAAAACATAAAACAAACAAACAATATGGTAATAACAGGAATTAAAATTATTAATATAGTAATAACATGAATTAAAATTATTAATATAGTAATTACATGAATTAAATAATATTAATGATTAGTATAATAGTGTTACAAAATAGTAAAACATAAAACATGAAACAAACAAACAATATAGTAATAACATGAATTAAAAATATTAATATAGTAATAACATCAAATAAATAATGATAATGATTAGTATAATAGTGTTAGAAAATAGTGCTACAAAATAGTGTTACAAAATTGTAAAACATAGAACATAAAACATACAAACAATATAGTAATAACATGAATTAAAATTATTAATATAATAATAACATGAATTAAATAATTATAATGATTAGTATAATAGTGTTACAAAATAGTATTAAAAATAGTGCGACAATATAGTAAAACATAAAACATGAAACAAACAAACATTATGGTAATAACATGAATTAAAATTCTTAATATAGTAATAACATGAATTAAAATTACCTTTAATATAGTAATAACATGAAATAAATAATGAGAATGATTAGTATAATATTGTTACAAAATAGTAAAACATAAAATATAAAACAAATGAACAATATAGTAATAACATGAATTAAATAATGATATTAATTAGTATAATAGTGTTACAAAATAGTGCTACAATATAGTAAAACATAAAACCTAAAACAAACAAACAATATAGTAATAAGATTAATTAAAATTATTAATATAGTAATAACATGAACTAAATAATGATAATGATTATTATAATAGTGTTACAAAATTGGGTTACAAAATAGTATAACATAAAACATAAAACAAACAAAAAATATAGTAATAACATGAATTAAAATTATTAATATAGTAATAGCATGAATTAAAAAATGATAGTGATTATTATAATAGTGTTACAAAATAGTGTTACAAGTTAGTAAAACATGAAGCATAGAACAAACAAACAATTTAGTAATAACATGAATTAAATAATGATAATGATTGGTATAATAAAGTTACAAAATAGTGTTACAAAAATAATAAAACAAGCAAACAATATAGTAACAACATGAATTGAAATTATTAATATAGTAATAACATGAATCAAATAATGATAATGATTAGTATAATAGTGTTAAAAAATAGTGTTACAATATAGTAAAACAAAAAACATAAAAGAAACAAACAATATAGTAAAAACATGAATTAAATAATGATAATGATTAGCATAATAGTGTTACAGAATAGTGTTTCAATATAGTAAAACATAAAACATAAACCAAACAAACAATATATTAATAACGTGAATTAAAAAATGATAATAATTAGTATAATAGTGTTACAAAATACTGTCACATATTAGTAAAACATGAATCCTAGAGCAAATAAACAATATAGTAATAACATGAATTAAATAATGATAATGATTAGTATAATAATGTTACAAAATAGTGCTACAATATAGTAAAACATAGATCATAAAACAAACAAACAATATAGTAATAACATGAATTAAAAATATTAATATAGTAATAACATCAAATAAATAAATAAATTTAGTAATAACATGAATTAAATAATGATAATGATTAGTATAACAATGTAACAAAGTAGTGTTACGAAAAACATAAAACAAACAAAAAGTATAGTAATAACATGAATTAAAATTATTAATACAGTAATAACATTAATTAAATAATGATAATGATTGGTATAATAAAGTTACAAAATAGTGTTACAAAAAAAATTAAACAAGCAAAAAATATAATAACAACATGAATTGAAATTATTAATATAGTAATAACATGAATCAAATAATGATAATGATTAGTATAATAGTGTTACAATATAGTAAAATAAAAAACATAAAAGAAACAAACAATATAATAATAACATGAATTAAATAATGATAATGATTAGCATAATAGTGTTACAAAATAGTGTTACAATATAGTAAAACATAAAACATAAACCAAGCAAACAATATAGTAATAACGTGAATAAAAAAATGATAATAATTAGTATAATAGTGTTACAAAATACTGTTACATATTAGTAAAACATGAATCCTAGAGCAGATAAACAATATAGTAATAACATTAATTAAATAATGATAATGATTAGTATAATAGTGTTACAAAATAGTAAAACATATAATATAAAACAAATGGACAATATAGTAATAACATGAGTTAAATAATGATATTGATTAGTATAATAGTGTTACAAAATAGTGCTACAATATAGTAAAACATAGAACATAAAACAAACAAACAATATAGTAATAACAAGAATTAAAAATATTAATATAGTAATAACATGAACTAAATAATGATAATGATTAGTGTAATAGTGTTACAAAATAGTAAAACATAAAACATAAAACAAACAAACAATATGGTAATAACAGGAATTAAAATTATTAATATAGTAATAACATGAATTAAAATTATTAATATAGTAATTACATGAATTAAATAATATTAATGATTAGTATAATAGTGTTACAAAATAGTAAAACATAAAACATGAAACAAACAAACAATATAGTAATAACATGAATTAAAAATATTAATATAGTAATAACATCAAATAAATAATGATAATGATTAGTATAATAGTGTTAGAAAATAGTGCTACAAAATAGTGTTACAAAATTGTAAAACATAGAACATAAAACATACAAACAATATAGTAATAACATGAATTAAAATTATTAATATAATAATAACATGAATTAAATAATTATAATGATTAGTATAATAGTGTTACAAAATAGTATTAAAAATAGTGCGACAATATAGTAAAACATAAAACATGAAACAAACAAACATTATGGTAATAACATGAATTAAAATTCTTAATATAGTAATAACATGAATTAAAATTACCTTTAATATAGTAATAACATGAAATAAATAATGAGAATGATTAGTATAATATTGTTACAAAATAGTAAAACATAAAATATAAAACAAATGAACAATATAGTAATAACATGAATTAAATAATGATATTAATTAGTATAATAGTGTTACAAAATAGTGCTACAATATAGTAAAACATAAAACCTAAAACAAACAAACAATATAGTAATAAGATTAATTAAAATTATTAATATAGTAATAACATGAACTAAATAATGATAATGATTATTATAATAGTGTTACAAAATTGGGTTACAAAATAGTATAACATAAAACATAAAACAAACAAAAAATATAGTAATAACATGAATTAAAATTATTAATATAGTAATAGCATGAATTAAAAAATGATAGTGATTATTATAATAGTGTTACAAAATAGTGTTACAAGTTAGTAAAACATGAAGCATAGAACAAACAAACAATTTAGTAATAACATGAATTAAATAATGATAATGATTGGTATAATAAAGTTACAAAATAGTGTTACAAAAATAATAAAACAGGCAAACAATATAGTAACAACATGAATTGAAATTATTAATATAGTAATAACATGAATCAAATAATGATAATGATTAGTATAATAGTGTTAAAAAATAGTGTTACAATATAGTAAAACAAAAAACATAAAAGAAACAAACAACATAGTAAAAACATGAATTAAATAATGATAATGATTAGCATAATAGTGTTACAGAATAGTGTTTCAATATACTAAAACATAAAACATAAACCAAACAAACAATATATTAATAACGTGAATTAAAAAATGATAATAATTAGTATAATAGTGTTACAAAATACTGTCACATATTAGTAAAACATGAATCCTAGAGCAAATAAACAATATAGTAATAACATGAATTAAATAATGATAATGATTAGTATAATAATGTTACAAAATAGTGTTACAAAATAGTGCTACAATATAGTAAAACATAGATCATAAAACAAACAAACAATATAGTAATAACATGAATTAAAAATATTAATATAGTAATAACATCAAATAAATAAATAAATTTAGTAATAACATGAATTAAATAATGATAATGATTAGTATAACAATGTAACAAAGTAGTGTTACGAAAAACATAAAACAAACAAAAAGTATAGTAATAACATGAATTAAAATTATTAATACAGTAATAACATTAATTAAATAATGATAATGATTGGTATAATAAAGTTACAAAATAGTGTTACAAAAAAAATTAAACAAGCAAAAAATATAGTAACAACATGAATTGAAATTATTAATATAGTAATAACATGAATCAAATAATGATAATGATTAGTATAATAGTGTTACAATATAGTAAAATAAAAAACATAAAAGAAACAAACAATATAATAATAACATGAATTAAATAATGATAATGATTAGCATAATAGTGTTACAAAATAGTGTTACAATATAGTAAAACATAAAACATAAACCAAGCAAACAATATAGTAATAACGTGAATAAAAAAATGATAATAATTAGTATAATAGTGTTACAAAATACTGTTACATATTAGTAAAACATGAATCCTAGAGCAGATAAACAATATAGTAATAACATTAATTAAATAATGATAATGATTAGTATAATAGTGTTACAAAATAGTAAAACATATAATATAAAACAAATGGACAATATAGTAATAACATGAGTTAAATAATGATATTGATTAGTATAATAGTGTTACAAAATAGTGCTACAATATAGTAAAACATAGAACATAAAACAAACAAACAATATAGTAATAACAAGAATTAAAAATATTAATATAGTAATAACATGAACTAAATAATGATAATGATTAGTGTAATAGTGTTACAAAATAGTAAAACATAAAACATAAAACAAACAAACAATATGGTAATAACAGGAATTAAAATTATTAATATAGTAATAACATGAATTAAAATTATTAATATAGTAATTACATGAATTAAATAATATTAATGATTAGTATAATAGTGTTACAAAATAGTAAAACATAAAACATGAAACAAACAAACAATATAGTAATAACATGAATTAAAAATATTAATATAGTAATAACATCAAATAAATAATGATAATGATTAGTATAATAGTGTTAGAAAATAGTGCTACAAAATAGTGTTACAAAATTGTAAAACATAGAACATAAAACATACAAACAATATAGTAATAACATGAATTAAAATTATTAATATAATAATAACATGAATTAAATAATTATAATGATTAGTATAATAGTGTTACAAAATAGTATTAAAAATAGTGCGACAATATAGTAAAACATAAAACATGAAACAAACAAACATTATGGTAATAACATGAATTAAAATTCTTAATATAGTAATAACATGAATTAAAATTACCTTTAATATAGTAATAACATGAAATAAATAATGAGAATGATTAGTATAATATTGTTACAAAATAGTAAAACATAAAATATAAAACAAATGAACAATATAGTAATAACATGAATTAAATAATGATATTAATTAGTATAATAGTGTTACAAAATAGTGCTACAATATAGTAAAACATAAAACCTAAAACAAACAAACAATATAGTAATAAGATTAATTAAAATTATTAATATAGTAATAACATGAACTAAATAATGATAATGATTATTATAATAGTGTTACAAAATTGGGTTACAAAATAGTATAACATAAAACATAAAACAAACAAAAAATATAGTAATAACATGAATTAAAATTATTAATATAGTAATAGCATGAATTAAAAAATGATAGTGATTATTATAATAGTGTTACAAAATAGTGTTACAAGTTAGTAAAACATGAAGCATAGAACAAACAAACAATTTAGTAATAACATGAATTAAATAATGATAATGATTGGTATAATAAAGTTACAAAATAGTGTTACAAAAATAATAAAACAAGCAAACAATATAGTAACAACATGAATTGAAATTATTAATATAGTAATAACATGAATCAAATAATGATAATGATTAGTATAATAGTGTTAAAAAATAGTGTTACAATATAGTAAAACAAAAAACATAAAAGAAACAAACAATATAGTAAAAACATGAATTAAATAATGATAATGATTAGCATAATAGTGTTACAGAATAGTGTTTCAATATAGTAAAACATAAAACATAAACCAAACAAACAATATATTAATAACGTGAATTAAAAAATGATAATAATTAGTATAATAGTGTTACAAAATACTGTCACATATTAGTAAAACATGAATCCTAGAGCAAATAAACAATATAGTAATAACATGAATTAAATAATGATAATGATTAGTATAATAATGTTACAAAATAGTGCTACAATATAGTAAAACATAGATCATAAAACAAACAAACAATATAGTAATAACATGAATTAAAAATATTAATATAGTAATAACATCAAATAAATAAATAAATTTAGTAATAACATGAATTAAATAATGATAATGATTAGTATAACAATGTAACAAAGTAGTGTTACGAAAAACATAAAACAAACAAAAAGTATAGTAATAACATGAATTAAAATTATTAATACAGTAATAACATTAATTAAATAATGATAATGATTGGTATAATAAAGTTACAAAATAGTGTTACAAAAAAAATTAAACAAGCAAAAAATATAATAACAACATGAATTGAAATTATTAATATAGTAATAACATGAATCAAATAATGATAATGATTAGTATAATAGTGTTACAATATAGTAAAATAAAAAACATAAAAGAAACAAACAATATAATAATAACATGAATTAAATAATGATAATGATTAGCATAATAGTGTTACAAAATAGTGTTACAATATAGTAAAACATAAAACATAAACCAAGCAAACAATATAGTAATAACGTGAATAAAAAAATGATAATAATTAGTATAATAGTGTTACAAAATACTGTTACATATTAGTAAAACATGAATCCTAGAGCAGATAAACAATATAGTAATAACATTAATTAAATAATGATAATGATTAGTATAATAGTGTTACAAAATAGTAAAACATATAATATAAAACAAATGGACAATATAGTAATAACATGAGTTAAATAATGATATTGATTAGTATAATAGTGTTACAAAATAGTGCTACAATATAGTAAAACATAGAACATAAAACAAACAAACAATATAGTAATAACAAGAATTAAAAATATTAATATAGTAATAACATGAACTAAATAATGATAATGATTAGTGTAATAGTGTTACAAAATAGTAAAACATAAAACATAAAACAAACAAACAATATGGTAATAACAGGAATTAAAATTATTAATATAGTAATAACATGAATTAAAATTATTAATATAGTAATTACATGAATTAAATAATATTAATGATTAGTATAATAGTGTTACAAAATAGTAAAACATAAAACATGAAACAAACAAACAATATAGTAATAACATGAATTAAAAATATTAATATAGTAATAACATCAAATAAATAATGATAATGATTAGTATAATAGTGTTAGAAAATAGTGCTACAAAATAGTGTTACAAAATTGTAAAACATAGAACATAAAACATACAAACAATATAGTAATAACATGAATTAAAATTATTAATATAATAATAACATGAATTAAATAATTATAATGATTAGTATAATAGTGTTACAAAATAGTATTAAAAATAGTGCGACAATATAGTAAAACATAAAACATGAAACAAACAAACATTATGGTAATAACATGAATTAAAATTCTTAATATAGTAATAACATGAATTAAAATTACCTTTAATATAGTAATAACATGAAATAAATAATGAGAATGATTAGTATAATATTGTTACAAAATAGTAAAACATAAAATATAAAACAAATGAACAATATAGTAATAACATGAATTAAATAATGATATTAATTAGTATAATAGTGTTACAAAATAGTGCTACAATATAGTAAAACATAAAACCTAAAACAAACAAACAATATAGTAATAAGATTAATTAAAATTATTAATATAGTAATAACATGAACTAAATAATGATAATGATTATTATAATAGTGTTACAAAATTGGGTTACAAAATAGTATAACATAAAACATAAAACAAACAAAAAATATAGTAATAACATGAATTAAAATTATTAATATAGTAATAGCATGAATTAAAAAATGATACTGATTATTATAATAGTGTTACAAAATAGTGTTACAAGTTAGTAAAACATGAAGCATAGAACAAACAAACAATTTAGTAATAACATGAATTAAATAATGATAATGATTGGTATAATAAAGTTACAAAATAGTGTTACAAAAATAATAAAACAGGCAAACAATATAGTAACAACATGAATTGAAATTATTAATATAGTAATAACATGAATCAAATAATGATAATGATTAGTATAATAGTGTTAAAAAATAGTGTTACAATATAGTAAAACAAAAAACATAAAAGAAACAAACAATATAGTAAAAACATGAATTAAATAATGATAATGATTAGCATAATAGTGTTACAGAATAGTGTTTCAATATACTAAAACATAAAACATAAACCAAACAAACAATATATTAATAACGTGAATTAAAAAATGATAATAATTAGTATAATAGTGTTACAAAATACTGTCACATATTAGTAAAACATGAATCCTAGAGCAAATAAACAATATAGTAATAACATGAATTAAATAATGATAATGATTAGTATAATAATGTTACAAAATAGTGTTACAAAATAGTGCTACAATATAGTAAAACATAGATCATAAAACAAACAAACAATATAGTAATAACATGAATTAAAAATATTAATATAGTAATAACATCAAATAAATAAATAAATTTAGTAATAACATGAATTAAATAATGATAATGATTAGTATAACAATGTAACAAAGTAGTGTTACGAAAAACATAAAACAAACAAAAAGTATAGTAATAACATGAATTAAAATTATTAATACAGTAATAACATTAATTAAATAATGATAATGATTGGTATAATAAAGTTACAAAATAGTGTTACAAAAAAAATTAAACAAGCAAAAAATATAGTAACAACATGAATTGAAATTATTAATATAGTAATAACATGAATCAAATAATGATAATGATTAGTATAATAGTGTTACAATATAGTAAAATAAAAAACATAAAAGAAACAAACAATATAATAATAACATGAATTAAATAATGATAATGATTAGCATAATAGTGTTACAAAATAGTGTTACAATATAGTAAAACATAAAACATAAACCAAGCAAACAATATAGTAATAACGTGAATAAAAAAATGATAATAATTAGTATAATAGTGTTACAAAATACTGTTACATATTAGTAAAACATGAATCCTAGAGCAGATAAACAATATAGTAATAACATTAATTAAATAATGATAATGATTAGTATAATAGTGTTACAAAATAGTAAAACATATAATATAAAACAAATGGACAATATAGTAATAACATGAGTTAAATAATGATATTGATTAGTATAATAGTGTTACAAAATAGTGCTACAATATAGTAAAACATAGAACATAAAACAAACAAACAATATAGTAATAACAAGAATTAAAAATATTAATATAGTAATAACATGAACTAAATAATGATAATGATTAGTGTAATAGTGTTACAAAATAGTAAAACATAAAACATAAAACAAACAAACAATATGGTAATAACAGGAATTAAAATTATTAATATAGTAATAACATGAATTAAAATTATTAATATAGTAATTACATGAATTAAATAATATTAATGATTAGTATAATAGTGTTACAAAATAGTAAAACATAAAACATGAAACAAACAAACAATATAGTAATAACATGAATTAAAAATATTAATATAGTAATAACATCAAATAAATAATGATAATGATTAGTATAATAGTGTTAGAAAATAGTGCTACAAAATAGTGTTACAAAATTGTAAAACATAGAACATAAAACATACAAACAATATAGTAATAACATGAATTAAAATTATTAATATAATAATAACATGAATTAAATAATTATAATGATTAGTATAATAGTGTTACAAAATAGTATTAAAAATAGTGCGACAATATAGTAAAACATAAAACATGAAACAAACAAACATTATGGTAATAACATGAATTAAAATTCTTAATATAGTAATAACATGAATTAAAATTACCTTTAATATAGTAATAACATGAAATAAATAATGAGAATGATTAGTATAATATTGTTACAAAATAGTAAAACATAAAATATAAAACAAATGAACAATATAGTAATAACATGAATTAAATAATGATATTAATTAGTATAATAGTGTTACAAAATAGTGCTACAATATAGTAAAACATAAAACCTAAAACAAACAAACAATATAGTAATAAGATTAATTAAAATTATTAATATAGTAATAACATGAACTAAATAATGATAATGATTATTATAATAGTGTTACAAAATTGGGTTACAAAATAGTATAACATAAAACATAAAACAAACAAAAAATATAGTAATAACATGAATTAAAATTATTAATATAGTAATAGCATGAATTAAAAAATGATAGTGATTATTATAATAGTGTTACAAAATAGTGTTACAAGTTAGTAAAACATGAAGCATAGAACAAACAAACAATTTAGTAATAACATGAATTAAATAATGATAATGATTGGTATAATAAAGTTACAAAATAGTGTTACAAAAATAATAAAACAAGCAAACAATATAGTAACAACATGAATTGAAATTATTAATATAGTAATAACATGAATCAAATAATGATAATGATTAGTATAATAGTGTTAAAAAATAGTGTTACAATATAGTAAAACAAAAAACATAAAAGAAACAAACAATATAGTAAAAACATGAATTAAATAATGATAATGATTAGCATAATAGTGTTACAGAATAGTGTTTCAATATAGTAAAACATAAAACATAAACCAAACAAACAATATATTAATAACGTGAATTAAAAAATGATAATAATTAGTATAATAGTGTTACAAAATACTGTCACATATTAGTAAAACATGAATCCTAGAGCAAATAAACAATATAGTAATAACATGAATTAAATAATGATAATGATTAGTATAATAATGTTACAAAATAGTGTTACAAAATAGTGCTACAATATAGTAAAACATAGATCATAAAACAAACAAACAATATAGTAATAACATGAATTAAAAATATTAATATAGTAATAACATCAAATAAATAAATAAATTTAGTAATAACATGAATTAAATAATGATAATGATTAGTATAACAATGTAACAAAGTAGTGTTACGAAAAACATAAAACAAACAAAAAGTATAGTAATAACATGAATTAAAATTATTAATACAGTAATAACATTAATTAAATAATGATAATGATTGGTATAATAAAGTTACAAAATAGTGTTACAAAAAAAATTAAACAAGCAAAAAATATAATAACAACATGAATTGAAATTATTAATATAGTAATAACATGAATCAAATAATGATAATGATTAGTATAATAGTGTTACAATATAGTAAAATAAAAAACATAAAAGAAACAAACAATATAATAATAACATGAATTAAATAATGATAATGATTAGCATAATAGTGTTACAAAATAGTGTTACAATATAGTAAAACATAAAACATAAACCAAGCAAACAATATAGTAATAACGTGAATAAAAAAATGATAATAATTAGTATAATAGTGTTACAAAATACTGTTACATATTAGTAAAACATGAATCCTAGAGCAGATAAACAATATAGTAATAACATTAATTAAATAATGATAATGATTAGTATAATAGTGTTACAAAATAGTAAAACATATAATATAAAACAAATGGACAATATAGTAATAACATGAGTTAAATAATGATATTGATTAGTATAATAGTGTTACAAAATAGTGCTACAATATAGTAAAACATAGAACATAAAACAAACAAACAATATAGTAATAACAAGAATTAAAAATATTAATATAGTAATAACATGAACTAAATAATGATAATGATTAGTGTAATAGTGTTACAAAATAGTAAAACATAAAACATAAAACAAACAAACAATATGGTAATAACAGGAATTAAAATTATTAATATAGTAATAACATGAATTAAAATTATTAATATAGTAATTACATGAATTAAATAATATTAATGATTAGTATAATAGTGTTACAAAATAGTAAAACATAAAACATGAAACAAACAAACAATATAGTAATAACATGAATTAAAAATATTAATATAGTAATAACATCAAATAAATAATGATAATGATTAGTATAATAGTGTTAGAAAATAGTGCTACAAAATAGTGTTACAAAATTGTAAAACATAGAACATAAAACATACAAACAATATAGTAATAACATGAATTAAAATTATTAATATAATAATAACATGAATTAAATAATTATAATGATTAGTATAATAGTGTTACAAAATAGTATTAAAAATAGTGCGACAATATAGTAAAACATAAAACATGAAACAAACAAACATTATGGTAATAACATGAATTAAAATTCTTAATATAGTAATAACATGAATTAAAATTACCTTTAATATAGTAATAACATGAAATAAATAATGAGAATGATTAGTATAATATTGTTACAAAATAGTAAAACATAAAATATAAAACAAATGAACAATATAGTAATAACATGAATTAAATAATGATATTAATTAGTATAATAGTGTTACAAAATAGTGCTACAATATAGTAAAACATAAAACCTAAAACAAACAAACAATATAGTAATAAGATTAATTAAAATTATTAATATAGTAATAACATGAACTAAATAATGATAATGATTATTATAATAGTGTTACAAAATTGGGTTACAAAATAGTATAACATAAAACATAAAACAAACAAAAAATATAGTAATAACATGAATTAAAATTATTAATATAGTAATAGCATGAATTAAAAAATGATACTGATTATTATAATAGTGTTACAAAATAGTGTTACAAGTTAGTAAAACATGAAGCATAGAACAAACAAACAATTTAGTAATAACATGAATTAAATAATGATAATGATTGGTATAATAAAGTTACAAAATAGTGTTACAAAAATAATAAAACAGGCAAACAATATAGTAACAACATGAATTGAAATTATTAATATAGTAATAACATGAATCAAATAATGATAATGATTAGTATAATAGTGTTAAAAAATAGTGTTACAATATAGTAAAACAAAAAACATAAAAGAAACAAACAACATAGTAAAAACATGAATTAAATAATGATAATGATT
This sequence comes from Pinus tabuliformis, assembly GCA_031772625.1. Lineage (NCBI taxonomy): Eukaryota > Viridiplantae > Streptophyta > Pinopsida > Pinales > Pinaceae > Pinus > Pinus tabuliformis. Next base: position 1,061,680,612 of record CM062804.1, read on the forward strand.
AGCATAATAGTGTTACAGAATAGTGTTTCAATATACTAAAACATAAAACATAAACCAAACAAACAATATATTAATAACGTGAATTAAAAAATGATAATAATTAGTATAATAGTGTTACAAAATACTGTCACATATTAGTAAAACATGAATCCTAGAGCAAATAAACAATATAGTAATAACATGAATTAAATAATGATAATGATTAGTATAATAATGTTACAAAATAGTGTTACAAAATAGTGCTACAATATAGTAAAACATAGATCATAAAACAAACAAACAATATAGTAATAACATGAATTAAAAATATTAATATAGTAATAACATCAAATAAATAAATAAATTTAGTAATAACATGAATTAAATAATGATAATGATTAGTATAACAATGTAAGAAAGTAGTGTTACGAAAAACATAAAACAAACAAAAAGTATAGTAATAACATGAATTAAAATTATTAATACAGTAATAACATTAATTAAATAATGATAATGATTGGTATAATAAAGTTACAAAATAGTGTTACAAAAAAAATTAAACAAGCAAAAAATATAGTAACAACATGAATTGAAATTATTAATATAGTAATAACATGAATCAAATAATGATAATGATTAGTATAATAGTGTTACAATATAGTAAAATAAAAAACATAAAAGAAACAAACAATATAATAATAACATGAATTAAATAATGATAATGATTAGCATAATAGTGTTACAAAATAGTGTTACAATATAGTAAAACATAAAACATAAACCAAGCAAACAATATAGTAATAACGTGAATAAAAAAATGATAATAATTAGTATAATAGTGTTACAAAATACTGTTACATATTAGTAAAACATGAATCCTAGAGCAGATAAACAATATAGTAATAACATTAATTAAATAATGATAATGATTAGTATAATAGTGTTACAAAATAGTAAAACATATAATATAAAACAAATGGACAATATAGTAATAACATGAGTTAAATAATGATATTGATTAGTATAATAGTGTTACAAAATAGTGCTACAATATAGTAAAACATAGAACATAAAACAAACAAACAATATAGTAATAACAAGAATTAAAAATATTAATATAGTAATAACATGAACTAAATAATGATAATGATTAGTGTAATAGTGTTACAAAATAGTAAAACATAAAACATAAAACAAACAAACAATATGGTAATAACAGGAATTAAAATTATTAATATAGTAATAACATGAATTAAAATTATTAATATAGTAATTACATGAATTAAATAATATTAATGATTAGTATAATAGTGTTACAAAATAGTAAAACATAAAACATGAAACAAACAAACAATATAGTAATAACATGAATTAAAAATATTAATATAGTAATAACATCAAATAAATAATGATAATGATTAGTATAATAGTGTTAGAAAATAGTGCTACAAAATAGTGTTACAAAATTGTAAAACATAGAACATAAAACATACAAACAATATAGTAATAACATGAATTAAAATTATTAATATAATAATAACATGAATTAAATAATTATAATGATTAGTATAATAGTGTTACAAAATAGTATTAAAAATAGTGCGACAATATAGTAAAACATAAAACATGAAACAAACAAACATTATGGTAATAACATGAATTAAAATTCTTAATATAGTAATAACATGAATTAAAATTACCTTTAATATAGTAATAACATGAAATAAATAATGAGAATGATTAGTATAATATTGTTACAAAATAGTAAAACATAAAATATAAAACAAATGAACAATATAGTAATAACATGAATTAAATAATGATATTAATTAGTATAATAGTGTTACAAAATAGTGCTACAATATAGTAAAACATAAAACCTAAAACAAACAAACAATATAGTAATAAGATTAATTAAAATTATTAATATAGTAATAACATGAACTAAATAATGATAATGATTATTATAATAGTGTTACAAAATTGGGTTACAAAATAGTATAACATAAAACATAAAACAAACAAAAAATATAGTAATAACATGAATTAAAATTATTAATATAGTAATAGCATGAATTAAAAAATGATAGTGATTATTATAATAGTGTTACAAAATAGTGTTACAAGTTAGTAAAACATGAAGCATAGAACAAACAAACAATTTAGTAATAACATGAATTAAATAATGATAATGATTGGTATAATAAAGTTACAAAATAGTGTTACAAAAATAATAAAACAAGCAAACAATATAGTAACAACATGAATTGAAATTATTAATATAGTAATAACATGAATCAAATAATGATAATGATTAGTATAATAGTGTTAAAAAATAGTGTTACAATATAGTAAAACAAAAAACATAAAAGAAACAAACAATATAGTAAAAACATGAATTAAATAATGATAATGATTAGCATAATAGTGTTACAGAATAGTGTTTCAATATAGTAAAACATAAAACATAAACCAAACAAACAATATATTAATAACGTGAATTAAAAAATGATAATAATTAGTATAATAGTGTTACAAAATACTGTCACATATTAGTAAAACATGAATCCTAGAGCAAATAAACAATATAGTAATAACATGAATTAAATAATGATAATGATTAGTATAATAAATAATGTTACAAAATAGTGCTACAATATAGTAAAACATAGATCATAAAACAAACAAACAATATAGTAATAACATGAATTAAAAATATTAATATAGTAATAACATCAAATAAATAAATAAATTTAGTAATAACATGAATTAAATAATGATAATGATTAGTATAACAATGTAACAAAGTAGTGTTACGAAAAACATAAAACAAACAAAAAGTATAGTAATAACATGAATTAAAATTATTAATACAGTAATAACATTAATTAAATAATGATAATGATTGGTATAATAAAGTTACAAAATAGTGTTACAAAAAAAATTAAACAAGCAAAAAATATAATAACAACATGAATTGAAATTATTAATATAGTAATAACATGAATCAAATAATGATAATGATTAGTATAATAGTGTTACAATATAGTAAAATAAAAAACATAAAAGAAACAAACAATATAATAATAACATGAATTAAATAATGATAATGATTAGCATAATAGTGTTACAAAATAGTGTTACAATATAGTAAAACATAAAACATAAACCAAGCAAACAATATAGTAATAACGTGAATAAAAAAATGATAATAATTAGTATAATAGTGTTACAAAATACTGTTACATATTAGTAAAACATGAATCCTAGAGCAGATAAACAATATAGTAATAACATTAATTAAATAATGATAATGATTAGTATAATAGTGTTACAAAATAGTAAAACATATAATATAAAACAAATGGACAATATAGTAATAACATGAGTTAAATAATGATATTGATTAGTATAATAGTGTTACAAAATAGTGCTACAATATAGTAAAACATAGAACATAAAACAAACAAACAATATAGTAATAACAAGAATTAAAAATATTAATATAGTAATAACATGAACTAAATAATGATAATGATTAGTGTAATAGTGTTACAAAATAGTAAAACATAAAACATAAAACAAACAAACAATATGGTAATAACAGGAATTAAAATTATTAATATAGTAATAACATGAATTAAAATTATTAATATAGTAATTACATGAATTAAATAATATTAATGATTAGTATAATAGTGTTACAAAATAGTAAAACATAAAACATGAAACAAACAAACAATATAGTAATAACATGAATTAAAAATATTAATATAGTAATAACATCAAATAAATAATGATAATGATTAGTATAATAGTGTTAGAAAATAGTGCTACAAAATAGTGTTACAAAATTGTAAAACATAGAACATAAAACATACAAACAATATAGTAATAACATGAATTAAAATTATTAATATAATAATAACATGAATTAAATAATTATAATGATTAGTATAATAGTGTTACAAAATAGTATTAAAAATAGTGCGACAATATAGTAAAACATAAAACATGAAACAAACAAACATTATGGTAATAACATGAATTAAAATTCTTAATATAGTAATAACATGAATTAAAATTACCTTTAATATAGTAATAACATGAAATAAATAATGAGAATGATTAGTATAATATTGTTACAAAATAGTAAAACATAAAATATAAAACAAATGAACAATATAGTAATAACATGAATTAAATAATGATATTAATTAGTATAATAGTGTTACAAAATAGTGCTACAATATAGTAAAACATAAAACCTAAAACAAACAAACAATATAGTAATAAGATTAATTAAAATTATTAATATAGTAATAACATGAACTAAATAATGATAATGATTATTATAATAGTGTTACAAAATTGGGTTACAAAATAGTATAACATAAAACATAAAACAAACAAAAAATATAGTAATAACATGAATTAAAATTATTAATATAGTAATAGCATGAATTAAAAAATGATACTGATTATTATAATAGTGTTACAAAATAGTGTTACAAGTTAGTAAAACATGAAGCATAGAACAAACAAACAATTTAGTAATAACATGAATTAAATAATGATAATGATTGGTATAATAAAGTTACAAAATAGTGTTACAAAAATAATAAAACAGGCAAACAATATAGTAACAACATGAATTGAAATTATTAATATAGTAATAACATGAATCAAATAATGATAATGATTAGTATAATAGTGTTAAAAAATAGTGTTACAATATAGTAAAACAAAAAACATAAAAGAAACAAACAATATAGTAAAAACATGAATTAAATAATGATAATGATTAGCATAATAGTGTTACAGAATAGTGTTTCAATATACTAAAACATAAAACATAAACCAAACAAACAATATATTAATAACGTGAATTAAAAAATGATAATAATTAGTATAATAGTGTTACAAAATACTGTCACATATTAGTAAAACATGAATCCTAGAGCAAATAAACAATATAGTAATAACATGAATTAAATAATGATAATGATTAGTATAATAATGTTACAAAATAGTGTTACAAAATAGTGCTACAATATAGTAAAACATAGATCATAAAACAAACAAACAATATAGTAATAACATGAATTAAAAATATTAATATAGTAATAACATCAAATAAATAAATAAATTTAGTAATAACATGAATTAAATAATGATAATGATTAGTATAACAATGTAACAAAGTAGTGTTACGAAAAACATAAAACAAACAAAAAGTATAGTAATAACATGAATTAAAATTATTAATACAGTAATAACATTAATTAAATAATGATAATGATTGGTATAATAAAGTTACAAAATAGTGTTACAAAAAAAATTAAACAAGCAAAAAATATAGTAACAACATGAATTGAAATTATTAATATAGTAATAACATGAATCAAATAATGATAATGATTAGTATAATAGTGTTACAATATAGTAAAATAAAAAACATAAAAGAAACAAACAATATAATAATAACATGAATTAAATAATGATAATGATTAGCATAATAGTGTTACAAAATAGTGTTACAATATAGTAAAACATAAAACATAAACCAAGCAAACAATATAGTAATAACGTGAATAAAAAAATGATAATAATTAGTATAATAGTGTTACAAAATACTGTTACATATTAGTAAAACATGAATCCTAGAGCAGATAAACAATATAGTAATAACATTAATTAAATAATGATAATGATTAGTATAATAGTGTTACAAAATAGTAAAACATATAATATAAAACAAATGGACAATATAGTAATAACATGAGTTAAATAATGATATTGATTAGTATAATAGTGTTACAAAATAGTGCTACAATATAGTAAAACATAGAACATAAAACAAACAAACAATATAGTAATAACAAGAATTAAAAATATTAATATAGTAATAACATGAACTAAATAATGATAATGATTAGTGTAATAGTGTTACAAAATAGTAAAACATAAAACATAAAACAAACAAACAATATGGTAATAACAGGAATTAAAATTATTAATATAGTAATAACATGAATTAAAATTATTAATATAGTAATTACATGAATTAAATAATATTAATGATTAGTATAATAGTGTTACAAAATAGTAAAACATAAAACATGAAACAAACAAACAATATAGTAATAACATGAATTAAAAATATTAATATAGTAATAACATCAAATAAATAATGATAATGATTAGTATAATAGTGTTAGAAAATAGTGCTACAAAATAGTGTTACAAAATTGTAAAACATAGAACATAAAACATACAAACAATATAGTAATAACATGAATTAAAATTATTAATATAATAATAACATGAATTAAATAATTATAATGATTAGTATAATAGTGTTACAAAATAGTATTAAAAATAGTGCGACAATATAGTAAAACATAAAACATGAAACAAACAAACAGTATGGTAATAACATGAATTAAAATTCTTAATATAGTAATAACATGAATTAAAATTACCTTTAATATAGTAATAACATGAAATAAATAATGAGAATGATTAGTATAATATTGTTACAAAATAGTAAAACATAAAATATAAAACAAATGAACAATATAGTAATAACATGAATTAAATAATGATATTAATTAGTATAATAGTGTTACAAAATAGTGCTACAATATAGTAAAACATAAAACCTAAAACAAACAAACAATATAGTAATAAGATTAATTAAAATTATTAATATAGTAATAACATGAACTAAATAATGATAATGATTATTATAATAGTGTTACAAAATTGGGTTACAAAATAGTATAACATAAAACATAAAACAAACAAAAAATATAGTAATAACATGAATTAAAATTATTAATATAGTAATAGCATGAATTAAAAAATGATACTGATTATTATAATAGTGTTACAAAATAGTGTTACAAGTTAGTAAAACATGAAGCATAGAACAAACAAACAATTTAGTAATAACATGAATTAAATAATGATAATGATTGGTATAATAAAGTTACAAAATAGTGTTACAAAAATAATAAAACAAGCAAACAATATAGTAACAACATGAATTGAAATTATTAATATAGTAATAACATGAATCAAATAATGATAATGATTAGTATAATAGTGTTAAAAAATAGTGTTACAATATAGTAAAACAAAAAACATAAAAGAAACAAACAATATAGTAAAAACATGAATTAAATAATGATAATGATTAGCATAATAGTGTTACAGAATAGTGTTTCAATATACTAAAACATAAAACATAAACCAAACAAACAATATATTAATAACGTGAATTAAAAAATGATAATAATTAGTATAATAGTGTTACAAAATACTGTCACATATTAGTAAAACATGAATCCTAGAGCAAATAAACAATATAGTAATAACATGAATTAAATAATGATAATGATTAGTATAATAATGTTACAAAATAGTGCTACAATATAGTAAAACATAGATCATAAAACAAACAAACAATATAGTAATAACATGAATTAAAAATATTAATATAGTAATAACATCAAATAAATAAATAAATTTAGTAATAACATGAATTAAATAATGATAATGATTAGTATAACAATGTAACAAAGTAGTGTTACGAAAAACATAAAACAAACAAAAAGTATAGTAATAACATGAATTAAAATTATTAATACAGTAATAACATTAATTAAATAATGATAATGATTGGTATAATAAAGTTACAAAATAGTGTTACAAAAAAAATTAAACAAGCAAAAAATATAGTAACAACATGAATTGAAATTATTAATATAGTAATAACATGAATCAAATAATGATAATGATTAGTATAATAGTGTTACAATATAGTAAAATAAAAAACATAAAAGAAACAAACAATATAATAATAACATGAATTAAATAATGATAATGATTAGCATAATAGTGTTACAAAATAGTGTTACAATATAGTAAAACATAAAACATAAACCAAGCAAACAATATAGTAATAACGTGAATAAAAAAATGATAATAATTAGTATAATAGTGTTACATAATACTGTTACATATTAGTAAAACATGAATCCTAGAGCAGATAATCAATATAGTAATACCATTAATTAAATAATGATAATGATTAGTATAATAGTGTTACAAAATAGTAAAACATATAATATAAAACAAATGGACAATATAGTAATAACATGAGTTAAATAATGATATTGATTAGTATAATAGTGTTACAAAATAGTGCTACAATATAGTAAAACATAGAACATAAAACAAACAAACAATATAGTAATAACAAGAATTAAAAATATTAATATAGTAATAACATGAACTAAATAATGATAATGATTAGTGTAATAGTGTTACAAAATAGTAAAACATAAAACATAAAACAAACAAACAATATGGTAATAACAGGAATTAAAATTATTAATATAGTAATAACATGAATTAAAATTATTAATATAGTAATTACATGAATTAAATAATATTAATGATTAGTATAATAGTGTTACAAAATAGTAAAACATAAAACATGAAACAAACAAACAATATAGTAATAACATGAATTAAAAATATTAATATAGTAATAACATCAAATAAATAATGATAATGATTAGTATAATAGTGTTACAAAATATTAAAACATAAAATATAAAACAAACGAACAATATAGTAATAACATGAATTAAATAATGATATTAATTAGTATAATAGTGTTACAAAATAGTGCAATATAGTAAAACATAAAACATAAAACAAGCAAACAATATAGTAATAACATGAATTAAATAATGATAATGATTAGTATAATAGTGTTACAAAATAGAGATACAAAATAGTAAACCATAAACCATAAACCATAAACCAAACAAACAATATAGTAATAGCATGAACTAAAATTATTAATATAGTAATAACATGAATTAAAATTATTAATATAGTAATACCATGAATTAAATAATTACAATGATTAGTATAATAGTGTTACAAAATAGTATTACAATATAGTGCTACAATATAGTAAAACATAAAAAATAAAACAAACAAACAATATGGTAATAACATGAATTAAAATTATTAATATAGTAACAACATGAATTAAATAATGATAATATTAGTATAATAATGTTACCAAATAGAATAAAATAAAACATAAAATAAACAAAAAAATATAGTAATAACATGAATTAAATAATGATAATGATTAGTATAATAGTGTTACAATATAATAAAACATAAAACATAAAACAAACAAACAATATAGTAATAACATGAATTAAACAATTATAATGATTAGTATAATAGTGATACAAAATAGTGTTACAATATAGTAAACCATAGGGCATAAAGCAAAAAAACAATATAGTAACAACACGAATTAAAATTATTAATATAGCAATAACATGAATTAAATAATGATAAGATTAGTATAATAGTGTTACAAAATAGTGTTATAAAATAGTAAAAATAAAACTTAAAACAAACAAAGAATATAGTAATAACATGGATTAAAATTATTAATACAGTAATAACATGAATTAAGTAATGTTAATTATTACTATAATAATGTTACAAAATAGTAAAACATAAAACATAAAACAAACAAACAATATAGTAATAACATGAATTAAAATTATTAATATAGTAATAACATGAATTAAAATTATCAATATAATAATAAGATGAATTAAATAATGATAACGATTAGTATAATAGTGTTACAAAATATTGCCACACAATAGTGTTACAAAATATTAAAACATAAAAAATAAAACAAACAAACAATATATTAATAACACGAATTAAATTTATTAATATAGTAATAACATGAATTAAATAATGATAATGATAAGTATAATATTGTTACAAAATAGTGTTACAATATAGTAAAACATAAAACAAACAAACAATATAGTAATAACAAGAATTAAATTTATTAATATATAAATAATATAAATTAAATAATGTTAATTATTAGTATAATAGTCTTACAAAATTGTGCCACAAAATAGTGTTACAAAATTGTAAAACGTAAAACAAACAAACAATATAGTAATCACATGAATTAAAATTATTAATATAATAATAACATGAATTATATAATTATAATGATTATTATAATAGTGTTACAAGATAGTAAAACATAAAAAATAAAACAAACAAACAAATATAGTAATAACATGAATTAACTAATGATAATGATTAGTATAGTAGTGTTACGAAATAGTGTTGCAAAATAGTAAAACATAAACATAAAACAAACAAACAATATGCTAATAACATGAATTAAAATTATTAATATAGTAATAACATGAATTAAATAATGATAATGATTAGTATAACAATGTTACAAAATAGTGTTAAAGAATAGTAAAATATAAAACTTAAAACAAACAATATAGTAATAACATGAATTAAATAATGATAAGATTAGTATAATAGTGTTACAAAATAGTGTTATAAAATAGTAAAAAACAAAACATAAAACAAACAAACAATATAGTAATAACATGGATTAAATTATTAATATAGTAATAACATGAATTAAATAATGTTAATGATTAGTATAATATTGTTACGAAATAGTTTTACAAAATAGTAAAACAAAAAACATAAGACAAACAAACAATATAGTTATAACATGAATTAGATAATGATGATGATTAGTATAATAGTGTTACAAAATACTGTTACAATATAGTAAAACATAAAACATAAAATAAACAAACAATATAGTCATAAAATGAATTAAAATTATTAATAGAGTAATAAGATGAATTAAATAATGATAATGATTAGTATAATAGTGTTACAAAATAGTGTTACAGAATAGTAAAACATAAAACATAAAACAAACAAACCATATAGTAATAACGTGAATTAAAAAATGATAATGATTAGTATAATATTGTTACAAAATAGTGTTGCACATTAGTAAAACATGAAGCATAGAACAAACAAACAATTTAGTAATAACAGGAATTAAAATTATTAATATAGTAATAACATGAATTAAATAATGATAATGATTAGTATAGTAGTGTTACAAAATAGTGTTACAAAATACTAAAACATAAAACATAGAACAAACAAACAATATACTAGTAACATGAATTAAAATTATTAATATAGTAATAACATGAATTAAATAATGATAATTATTAGTATAATAGTGGTACAAAATAGTGTTACAAATTAGTAAAACATAAAACATAAAACAAACAAACAATATAGTTGTAACATGAATTAAAATTATTAATATACTAATAACATGAATTAAATAATGATAATGATTAGTATAATAGTGTTACAAAATAGTGCTACAGTATAGGAAAACATAAAACATAAAACATAAAACAAACAAACAATATACTAGTAACATGAATTAAAATTATTAATACAGTAATAACATGAATTAAATAATGATAGGATTAGTATAATAGTGTTACGAAATAGTAAAAAATAAAATATAAAAGAAACAAACAATATAGTAATAAAATGGATTAAAATTATTAATATAGTCATAACATGAATAAAATAATGATAATGATTAGTATAATAGTGTTGCAAAATAGTGTTACAATACAAAAAAACATAAAACAAACAAACAATATATTAATAACATGAATTAAATAATGATAATTATTAGTATAATAGTGTTACAAAAAAGTGTTACAGAATAGTAAAACATAAAACGTAAAACAAACAAACAATATAGTAATAACATGAATTAAAATTATTAATGTAGTAATAACATGAAATAAATAAGGAAAATGATTTGGATAATAGTGTTACAAATATGCAAAACATAAAGCATAAAACAAACGAACAGTATAATGATAAAATGAATTAAATAATGACATTGATTAGTATAATAGTGTTACAATATAGTAAAACATAAAACATAAAACAAACAAACAATATAGTAATAACATGAATTGAAATTATTAATACAGTAATAACATGAACTAAATAATGATAATGATTAGTATAATAGTGTTAAAAAATACTATTACAATATAGTAAAACATAAAACATAAAACAGACAAACAATATAGTAATAACATGAATTAAATTTATTAATATGGCAATAACATGAATTAAATAATGATAATGATTAGTATAATAGTGTTACAAAATACTGTTACAATATAGTAAAACATAAAACATAAAACAAACAAAAAAATATAGGAATAAGATGAAATAAAATAATTAATATAGTAATAACATGAACCAAATAATCTTAATGATCAGTATAACAGTGTTAAAAAATAGTAAAACATAAAACACAAAACAAACAAACAATATACTAATAACATGAACTAAGTAATGATAATGATTATCATAATAGTGTTACAAAATAGGGTTACAAAAAACATACAACAAATAAACAATATACTAATAACATGAATTAAAATTATTAATATAGTAATAACGTTAATTGAATAACAATAATGATTAGTATAATAGTGTTACAAAATAGTAAAACATAAAACAAACAAACAATATAGTAATAACATGAATTAAATAATTATAATGATTAGTATAACAGTGTTACAAAATAGTGTTCCAATATAGTAAAACATAAAACATAAAACAAACAAACAATATAGTAATAAAATGAATTAAATAATGTTTATATTTTTATAATAATGTTACAAAGTAGTATTACAAAACAGTAAAACATAAAACACACAAACAATATAGTAATAACATGAATTAAAATTATTAATATAGTAATAACATGAACTAAATAATGATAATCATTAGTATAATAGTGTTATAAAATAGTAAAAAATAAAAAATAAAACAAATAAACAATATAGTAATAACATGAATTAAATTTATTAATATAGTAATAACAAGAATTAAATAATGATAATGATTAGTATAGTACTGTTACAAAATAGTGTTACAATATAGTAAAACACAAAACATAAAACAAACAAACAATATAGAAATAACATGAATTAAATAATAATAATGATTAGTATAATAGTGTTAGAAAATAGTGTTACAATATAGTAAAACATAAAACAAAAAATAATATATTAATAATATGAATTAACTAATGCTAATGTTTAGTACAATACTGTTACAAGATAGTTTTACAAAATAGTAAAACATAAAACATAAAACAAATAAACAATATAGTAATAACATGAATTAAATAATGATAATGATTAGTATAATAGTGTTACAAAATAGCAAAATATAAAACATAAAAAAGCAAACAATATAGTAATAACATGAATTAAAATTATTAATATGGTAATAACATGAATTAAATAATGATAATGATTAGTATAATAGCGTTACAAAATAGTGCTACAAAATAGTGTTACAAAATTGTAAAAAATAAAACATAAAACAAACAAACAATATAGTAATAACACGAATTAAAATTATTAATATAGTAATAACATGAATTAAATAATGATAATGATTAGTATAATACTGTTACAAAATAGTGTTACAGTATAGTAAAACATAAAACATAAAACAAACAAACAATATAGTAATAACATGTATTAAATAATGATATTGATTAGTATAATAGTGTGACAATATAGTAAAACATAAAACATAAAACAAACAAACAATATAGTAATAACATTAATTGAAATTATTAATACAGTAATAGCATGAATTAAATAATGATAAGATTAGTATAATAGTGTTACAAAATAGTATTACAAAAGCCATAAAACAAACAAACAATATAGTAATAACATGAATTAAATAATGATAATGATTAGTGTAATAGTGTTACAAAACACTGTTACAATATAGTAAAACATAAAATACAAAACAGACAAACAATATAGTAATAACATGAATTAAAATTATTAATATGGCAATAACATGATTTAAATAATGATAATGATTAGTATAATAGTGTTACAAAATACTATTACAATATAGTAAAACATAAAACATAAAACAAACAAAAAATATAGGAATAAGATGAATTAAAATAATTAATATAGTAATAACCTGAATTAAATAATGTTAATGATTAGTATAATAGTGTTACAAAATAGTAAAACATAAGAAGTAAAAAAGAAACAAACAATATAGTAGTAATATGAATTAAATAATGATAATGATTAGCATAATAGTCTTACAAAATAGGGTAAAAAAAACATAAAACAAACAAACAATATGGTAATCACATGAATTAAAATTATTAATATAGTAATAACATGTATTAAATAATGATAATGATTAGTATAATAGTGTTACAAAATAGTAAAACACAAAACATAAAACAAACAAACAATATAGTAATAACATGAATTAATAATCATAATTATTAGTATAATAGTGTTACAAAATAGTTTTGCAAAACAGTAATATATAAAACATAAAACAAACAAACAATACAGTAATAACATGAATTAAATAATGATAGTGAATAGTATGATAGTGCTACAACATAGTCTTATAATATAGTAAAATGTAAAACATAAAACAAACAAATAATATAATAATAACATGAATTAAAATTATCAATAAAGTAATAACACGAATTAAATAATGATAATGATTAGTATAATAGTGTTAGAAAATAGTGCTACAAAATAGTGTTACAAAATTGTAAAACATAGAACATAAAACATACAAACAATATAGTAATAACATGAATTAAAATTATTAATATAATAATAACATGAATTAAATAATTATAATGATTAGTATAATAGTGTTACAAAATAGTAAAACTTAAAACATAAAACAAACAAACAATATAGTAATAACATGGATTAAAATTATTAATTTAGTAGTAAAATGAATTAAAATTATTAATATACTAATAACATGAAATAAATAATGATAATGATTTGTATAATCATGTTACAAAATAGTAAAACATAAAGCATAAAACAAACGAATAGTATACTACTAACATGAATTAAATAATGATATTGATTAGTATAATAGTGTTACAAAATAGTGTTACAATATAGTAAAACATAAAACATAAAACAAACAAACAATATAGTAATAACATGAATTGAAATTATTAATACAATAATAAAATGAATTAAATAATGATAAGATTAGTATAATATTGTTACAAAATAGTGTTATAAAAAACATAAAAAAAAAAAAACAATATAGTAATAACATGAATTAAATAATGATAATGATTAGTATAATAGTGTTACAAAATACTGTTACAATATATTAAAACATAAAACATAAAACAGACAAACAATATGGTAATAACATGAATTAAAATTATTAATATGGCAATAACACGAATTAAATAACGATAATGATTAGTATAATAGTGTTACAAAATACTGTTACGATATAGTAAAACATAAAACATAAAGGAAATAAAAAATATAGGAATAAGATGAATTAAAATAACTAATATAGTAATAACATGAATTAAATAATGTTAATGATTAGTATAATAGTGTTACAAAATAGTAAAACATAAAAAATAAAACGAACAAACAATATAGTAATAACATGAATTAAATAATGATAATGATTAGCATAATAGTGTTACAAAATAGGGTTACAAAAAACATAAAACAAACAAACAATATAGAAATAATATGAGTTAAATAATGATAATGATTGGTATAATAGTGTTACGAAATAGGGTTACAAAAAACATAAAACAAAGAAATAATATAATAATAAAATGAATGAAATAATGTTAAAGATTAGTATAATAATGTTACAAAATAGTAAAACATAAAACATAAAACAAACAAGCAATATAGTAATAACATGAATTAAAATTATTAATATAGTAATAATGTGAACTAAATAATGATAATGATTAGTATAATAGTGTTACAAAATAGTATACCACAAAACATAAAACAAACAAACAATATAGTAATAACATGAATTAAAATTATTAAAATAGTAATAACATGAATTAAATAATGATAATGAATAGTATAGTAGTGTTACAAAATAGTGTTGCCAAATAGTAGAACATTAAACATAAAACAAACAAACAATATAGTAATAACATGAAGTAAAATTATTAATATAGTAATAACATGAATTAAAATTATTAATATAGTAATAACATGAATTAAATAATGATAATGATTAGTATAGTACTGTTACAAAATAGTGTTACAATATAGTAAAACACAAAACATAAAACAAACAAACAACATAGTAATAACATGAATTGAATAATGATAATGATTAGTATAATAGTGTTAAAAAATAGTGTTACAAGATAGTGTTAAAATTTGTAAAACATAAAACATAAAACAAACAAACAATATAGAATTTAATATTTAATTCCATTTATTGATATTATATTTTGGGATATTTTTATAAAAAAAAAGGTCGAAAGATTGTTGATCTCAATTTTTCTCTTAATGTTACATTTGTCCATACTTCAATGGTTAACAACAACATAAATGAAACTAGAAATTGGTCGGTTCCTATATATGATAGATGCTTGTTAGCCTATATCTCGGTTTAATAAGAGTGGAAGGGAATTTGTTTATTTTAGTACCATATTTTTATAAACTTCCAACAAAACGTGTTTAGTCTCCAACATTATTTTTATAAAAAATTCTTAAAAACATAAATTTAATGTTATAAAATTTATGAGAATGGTAATTTGATTCCAGAAATTATTTTCAAATTATCTTGTTTTAATTATAATTTATTTGAAATTTTGAATCCAATTGTATCCACTAACTTTAGAAAAGTATATATATGAATCCAAATATTATTTACAACTATAAATTATATATTGAGAATGCATGATTCTTTAACTATTTTATACCAATCTAACTCAGAGTTGCATATAATCAGTCAATCCATATATGTATATTACTTGTTTTTAAATACTTATAATTTTTTTGGTAAGTTTTCAAATTTATAGTAAAATATCATAGAAAACATTTCATCATTTATTTTCTTATCATTCTCTAATCCAATTAGTGTTTTTCACAAATTTAGCACCCTAGTTATGTCATTCCATTTTGTTGTTCGGTCATTAAAATTTTCCACATGTATCATTCTTTATAAACTAGTGATCTCTCTTGCATGGATATAGATGTTTTTTTCTTTTTTTGTTAACTTAATAACTTTCATTATATCATAAGTGCTCACCCATACCATATTTGTTGGCCAATAGGTAATTATCAAAAAATATAATGAATTACCAAAAAAAATTTTACTAGAACCAAAAAGACACATTATATTAGAAGACCTTCAAGATAATGATGTAACTTACTATCATTACAAACCATATGAATTTACAAGGGCAAGATGCTACAATATAGACTGTAGTGATGGAGGAGGCCTAATGTCACAGTAGATGTGCTTAAAAGTGATCCAATTTATGTTATAAGAGCTATTGTCCCCTTCCCATGCTATGAAAACAATCAAGCATATGTGAATGGTTTCTTTCCAAATCATTCATCAAAATAATAGTTGTATTCTTCTCTTCACATTGGTCATTATTGAGATTCTCCAAAGGATTGTTGATATGTCTCAATTTACCAATAAGGTTGTATTGGGATGAACTAAGTCCTCAACTCTGAGGATGCAGGCTAGAATGGGGTCTAGGGTCTCATGATGCCCCGAACCTCCCTCAAAGTATATTTATTCTTGAACCCTCTATGGAATTTCACTTCTATATCTACCTCATTGATGAAGCATTGCACTCCAAGCAATATAACAATACTTCCTACAAGCCAAAAAACTATTGCCACAAAAACAAACATTAATAGACCTAGATATAATACCCCCATAACCCAAATGTGTATATCAAAGAAATATACAAGGTGTCAGGGCTAAGATTCACAACCTGAGAGGATAACCACACCCAATCCTCCATCAAAACACCAGAAACTTGATAAACCTTTAAAATAAGGACGACCCTATGTATTCTAGTTCACCCACTAATAGAATTCACCCCATCACAAAAAATAAACTCTGAGCTAATCCAAAACCTCGTAAACAACCATAGTATCGATCAAGAAAATGAAAGAGTGAATGTTCATGGGTAATTAAGAATAAGGCTAAGACTAGTTAATTATTGTAGTTCCTAGACGCCATAAAGACTAACATGGAGTTGATGACATCAACACATAGATAATGAACCTAGATTAGTGATGTATAAACAATTTACATACTCCTCTATACCAAATACATCCTAGCACATCTCATTGTTTCTCTACTATGTAACATTTGACTAAGAGCATTAGTTTTTCTACCATTTTAGCATTGTAAAACTACAAGTAAATTTCTTTTAAAGAGCTAAAGGGGTGCTTTGATTAGACAAGATTGGAATGATCCTAGACTTTCCCTATACCATGTCAACTTGATTAGTGTAAAACCGCATAGAAGTCATTATAGAAGGTAAAATCTCCCATATTAATTCTTAGTTGATCCCCAATTCAAGCACACAACACCAGAGGTGCCATGCATGAACCAACATAGCTACTACCACCTCCATCATCTTTTTGTAATTAATAAAAATTCCTCTCATCAGTTAGCATAAATTCACATGTTCTTGCATAGTTGGGGGTCACAAGCCACCCATCATTAATTATAATTAAGGTCAAATTAATGGCATGGACCTCCTTGAGCCTCACTTCGTGATGTTTTTTCAACCCCAATGGGAGGCTATAGATGTGTGTTACTTGAATGTCTATTTTTATCTTAATTATTGATTTAAATATACACCATATTAAGGGGAGCACCTATTGGGGAAAATTGGAATGAGGAATGTGACATGTAAGCAGATGGTGGAGATTTAAAACACATTTGACATTTTTTATCTACATCGTACTTATTTAATTTTTAGTATTTCTATGTAATCCATTATTATGAAGGTATACTCCCGTAACTAATTGTATTTTAATTTTTTATTTTAATATATTTGCATGAGAGTGGGATGCATTACATTTATACATTGAAAACAACATTGATTGCATGGTGGTATGGATTGAACGATGGAAAAAAAACAATTTATGATAACTTATCATGGATTATCATGGCATGGTGTGCCTACATTGGTTAATGAAGTTGAACGTGAGAGGGATACCAATAATACAGAGAAACAAATTGATTTATAAAATGGCATAAAAAATAAATAGGATGGCATATCCCCCCATACTATTTGGTTTTTTTAATATTATATTGGTTTATTTTGTGTGTCTTTTCTCAATTTCCATATATTCTAGGTATAAATATTTTTATGAATTGAGAATGCTTTTTTTACATCTATGATATTACGTAATTGAAACGCTATGAGTCTATGTGGTGTAATGGCCACAAATTCCATGACAAAAGGTTAAATGAAAAGATGAAAACTTCTAATATTGGGAATTTCAAAGCATTTTAGATTACTAATGTTTCCTTTAGAAGTGATATATATCAAGAAGTCTCTCAAAATACATACTAGTATTTGCTAGATATACTTGAGTGTGACTTAAAATCCTTCAAAACATTTTTGTTCAATGTCAAAAGGTAAAAGTTACAAATGAATGAATGTGATCTGAGTAGAATTTTTGTTGAACATGCTAATGGACTTACCATTGTTAATACAATGAATATTAATATTCCATGTGATGTTGGAAGTTCATATCATTGTTTTTACCCAACCCCCATTCACATCACACTCAATTTCCAAATACCCAATTTGTCTACTATAAATCATAAAATAGGTGCAATCCTTAGAAATGCAACACATAATTTTAGACAACAAGGGTACACTACAAATTACAACATGAATTAGGATAAAATACAATGCCTTAGACATTCTAAGTTATTACAATATTTATTTCTAGTTCACCCAAGAAAAGATGATATAGCTCATTCCAAATCCTAGCTAGAGAATTTACAATATATAATTTATGGGCAACAATATCGTAGGCTATTAAGGAATCTCACTAAGCTATCCTAGGTGCATCAAAGGCTCCACTACAAGCTAGAATAACACAAATAATTTCATAGTTGGAAAATTTTCTTTCATAAAATGAGTCTTAAAGGATATTTAGCTAAACTTGCATGACACAATCACCATTAGCCTCAAATGTCGTAGTTATTTTATAAGGATTTATCTCACGAACCTTAGTTCTTGCAACATGTCAATTATAATGCTCTAATACATCTATAAATTTTATCTCACACAAACCCTCATGCCCATAGTCTAGATAATATATAACCCCTTCATCACAAAAGAAAAGGACTACAATATGATAACAACAAGAATACATGGATTATCTAGTGACTATGTTGCAAGAATGAGGACACTCTCCTCATTTTATAAGGTATGTGAGTTATGCCGACAATATGTAATGGACCAAGTGCACAAAAATATAATATAATTTATTAGGGTATATCCACATTAATGGTATTTTATTGACTTTGTACATGCATCATGCAGTGATTGGAAGCCACCTCCAAAGTGGTGGGGTCTTGAAGATTAAGCTCCACATTTCAATCCCTCCTTATTAGATGGATTTGTGCTCTCTAAAAAAGGCTCCAACATCTAACACTCCTCAGCATGTCCTAATTTGAAACAAACTCCATGAATTACACTCTACATGCAATAAAACCTCAATACAGCCACTCAACATCTTAGACTATCGCATGTGCTTGTGGTGTTCGTAAGGGGAAGTTCCTTTACTCCTAGTGAATGTTAATATAATGTAGATTACATTGAAACATATGATATCTTCCCAAATCTAGATGGGTTTAGGGCCAAAATCCACCTCTACAAGTATAAGGAAAATATACATCTACAGTAAGATATCTAAGTGTTGAGCAACCAAAATAGTCTAGCATATAACAAAGGTATTAAGGTTTCATGATTAACTCCACATAACATTAATTTTACCATTAACATAGCTTAAACACTTTGATAGAAACACAAAATCTAATACTTCTTCTCAATGAGGAAAATATTTTTAGGAAAAAGAGTATTCTCCATCTAAATATCCATTGCACTTTCTTTGGAAATTTTTTAGCCAGAATACTTTTAAAATAAATACATAATGGCCTACAAAGAACCATATCCCAAACACCACTCCGCATTAAGGGACCACAATAGACCACCTCTAAAAAATTGAATGCTCACTGATGGAATAATTCCATGAAATATGGTTAACATATATCGCAAGAGGCATACATAGCCTCATAAATAATTTGGATGCTCTTAGATGTTCATTAAAATATTCAATGCTTAAATCATCCATATTTGTATCTTCTACGATGAAATAAAGAATAAATTTGCAACCTTTAGTCAACTGTCCTTTTGTGGGTATATATCTAACCCATATTTTACATCCATATCATATTTTTTCACAACCACCTTCTCACTCCCCGAAGTAACCAAAGGAATTTCTTGTGATCTTGAGGACCATGCATCCTAATCAAAATTCACATATTGATTCACTATAATCCTTTTGTTTTTCTTGAATTTGCATCTTGTAAGTTTTAGAAGTCACGATATATGCAACAAAAAGATTGTTGATACTCGAGGATTCCTACTTATCCTCTTTTCCATAGGAACATGAATATATAATAGACATTGAAATACACAGAAATATGATACATTTGGTTTCATACCAATGGATTCCTTCTCTAGATTTTTTTCTTTATTTCATGGAAAACTATTCAAAGTATAAATTATGGAGGAAACCTAGCATCTAATCCCGTGTTATCTTAGTGAAAGATTGTATGGATTTGTGTGTCGTAGTTTGACTATTTATAGTAGTACCCTTTCCAATATGTGCAAGGTTCCTATGCTTTGGACTTTGGAAAAGGGAATGCTTATTACATGCAAAAATATGTTCTTCACATGCACGAAAAGTAGAAGTATTTTGTATGATTTCTTGGAAAGAGATGTGTCACTATATGCGTAAAATAATAACTACCCTACCTAACCCTACCATCTCCGTCTCATTTTTTGTTTGCTTTTATGGTTATATAGAGCTCTCCTCCATTGCCTCCACTCCTTTTTAGTTATCACTTCAACTCAGAAAAAATTCATCATTCTACTTTTAAATTCTTCAGGACTATGTGTAAAAAATTTCAAGGGAAACCATAAAGTACAATATGAATTTCGTTCTAATAAGATCCATGCAACCAGTCATGATATGAGCTTCATGGAATATTCATAAATTTTTCAAAATATAATTGAAGAACAAAGGTTGTATACTCTATGACTCTATGAGAAAAATCCCTCTAACCCTAAGATGTAAAAATTATTTTAAACCAAACATGCAGGGCATGACATTTTCTATGTCATGGCAGTAAGGATGCTATACTAGCACCTTTACAAATTTAACCTAGAACAAAATAAGGTCACTTAGAACCTTAATAATTCTTATTAGAGTGTCAGAAGGATGCTAAAGATGATGAACATGAAACCCTTGAACCAAGATGGAATTTTGAAATGCTTATATACCTACAAGAAATTATTGCAAGATAATTAGTAAACATATTCTCTTATGACTGCATAAAGTAATTAAGAAAAACATATATTTTTTGAGGGATGTTGGTTATACCTTTAAGAAGAATGTTGAAGAAGGACACACTACCCATGTGACCACCTAATAGAGGATTAGAGATAAGGTTATAGAGAAAAGGGAAATGAACACACTTAATTTGCAGTGATAACAACTAAGGGTTTGAGGTTTTACCTTGCAGCTCCATTGGAAACACATAAATATTACTTCCCTTAGTAATGGTTGTAGTAACTGTGGAAAAAGATTGAATCATGCAACCCTCCTTCCAAAAAGAGAACTTGACAGTCATATCAATGCATAGAAAAAGGATTAGGAATGCAACAAAAGTATTCGCTAATAAAAATGAAGCAATAAATTAAACAATACGGACAAGTAATTACCAGAAGTTGAATTTCGACACTCATAATACAAAATTGCAGAAAATGGATGTCAGAATCTTAATGAAAACTTGCTTGCAAGAACTCCTGAAGAATTTAATGGTTGCCATCAAAGAAAATGGAGAGTGAGACAGAGATGGTAGGGTTGGGTAGGGTAGTTACCATAACCTCCTCGCCATAAAATCCATACTATCCAATATGAAGAAATAATTTTATCGCCAAATGATACGAGATCCTCAAAGGAGGTAGATCCGCTATTTCAATAACCCTCCTCAAAATTAAAAGCCTCCCATAGCTAGACTCAACATGATATTTGTCATTAATCAAGAGAGCCAACAAGTGGGATTCATGTATAAGGGCTTCAAAACCTGTGACATATATTTTTATATGTGTTGAGTGATAGATAGACCACATGTAACAAGAAAAATTCCACAACAAAGTGTTATATAAATCAACTTTATATTGTGTATTTTTCCATCAAAATGGCGTGTCATATATTCAATCAAAATGTAATTAGGTGCTCGACAAATTTCGTAAGTGTTTAAATTTCAAAGGTTCTAATGCATAAATTTCAAAGGTTGTAAAGTATCAGCTTAGTTGTGTGGTTGAATAAGAAAAATATAGACAACACTTGTTGTAAGTGAGGCACGAATACTTTCAAGTGGGGTATTGCTAAAAAAACAAAGAAATAATATATATAAGTATATTCATGTGAAGAAGGAAAGTCTTATGACTAAATAGGGAAAATGATATAAAAACTAAGGGTTAGGTGTATCTGTGTTCATATTTATAATTACAATTACTTAAAGTATGTTTTAAGTGATTTAACTTAAAGGTTGAATGATAACCATGGTTTGAGAGAGTTGTTAAAAGAAAAGATTAAATTAAAAAAAAATAAAAGAAATTTGAGCAGTGTGTGAGATTTCAATCTCTTTATTTTTTTATAGTTATTCTATGAGAAAAGTTGGGATGTCACAATTTTTATCGGTTTTTTTTTTATTTTTAAGTAAAACAATAAAATCTATTTTACATTTTATTATAGAAAGATATTTCTAATACATTTTATGTTTAATAAAATTAAAAATTAATATATACAATATACCAATATTGAGATTATTAGTATAATAATAATATAACTTGGGCATAGGCAACACCTTGGGCAACTTTTTAATGGGAGATTTCAAGCGGGAACTTCAAGGTCTCTACACATATGCTAGAATATGTGTGGAGCTAGATCTAAGCAAGGGACTCCCAGAGCAAATCAATCTCAAGATCAATGACTCTGTCTGGACCCAGAACCTGGATTACGAAAACACTGCCTTCCGCTGCTGCCACTGTCACCTAACAGGGCACCTGTAGAATTCCTGCCCATCGCTGACTGCAAAATCGAAAAAGGGCAACTTTGCAAAGACCAAACCCAAGCGTTGGATCCCTTGTTCTCCGCCACCAGCAGTGAGCTCTGATTCCTCAAGCTCAGAAGATGAGGAGAGCGATTTAGAACCGGACCAAGCGCCTCAGACGATGGATCCATCCACAGATACTCCTGCGCACACCACTGTCACAGCAATCTCCCAGAAGCGCGTCCATGAGACCTCCTCTTCTGAATCAGATAAGGAGATCCCCCTGATGGAGAATTCCAGTCTTCAAGTTGTTTTAGCTCATACTCCCCAGGATGGCTGGATAAAAGTCAATAAAAAGAAAGGGAAAAAACACCGTGTTGAGGTTTCTGCCTGTGTGGGGTAATAGTCAGTTTTTTCTCTCAAGTTTTTTGTTGTAGCTCCGTGATTGGTTCACTCCTTCTCCAGGACCGAGGTTGATAGTTTCATCATTTCTGGTCTGCCGGTTTCTTGTCTCTCATGATTGTACTATATTTTACTCAATAGAAATAGTTTAATTTTACTAAGAAAAAAATAATATAACTTAACAAATAATTATTATTATTTTAAAAAAATATTAAAAATGTGTCAATGTGTAATTTTTTAAATGTTTATAATATATATTTTAACATCTTAACTTTTTAATTTTATTTGATAAATTAAATTTAAAATAAATTTACAATTTTTGAAAAAAAACACTCAAATTTGAAAAACAAAACACTAAATGCATAAATGCCAATAAATAAAATTAATATAAATTAAATAGACATTTAAGTAAGTATATATTTACTTTTGGAAAATAAAAAAAATGTTATGAAAACAAAAAATAAAAAGAAAAAGATAACAGTGAGAAAATGAAGAATGCACAAAAGCGCATGGGCTAGGATTTTGAAAGCCTTCTAAGTAGCCGCAGATACAAATATTGCAATACGTTATGCGGGTTTAACACTTTTTTAAAGGCTATAACATTTATATGAAGCCTTTCTCTTTGGATCTCAATAATGCCTTACGATTGAAGCCTTTCTCTTTGGATCTCAATAATGCCTTACGATTGAAGCCTTTCTCTATCTTTTGCAGAGATGTTTATTTTGTCAAGAGATGGATTTATAAATCTACACTGAAGATTTGAAAGTAAAATTCCTTACAATTTCCATATGTTTTCTAGATTTTTTGGCAATATATTCTTCTATTTCTTCCATTATTTATTATTTAGAGTATATTGTCATAGGTGTTTTCCACTTTTTTATTATATTAAGTCTAGCAAATTCGCTAGTAGTATTAATAATTCACGTTTTTTAAAAAGATTACGAGATTATAGAATGATATTTTTGATCTAGTATCTCTCATCTTTGCCAAAGAATTTGAGCTAGTATCTCTCATCTTTCCTAATGTATTTTTATGGCCCGACTCTAGTGCAGAGAGACATGATTTTTTGGTCAGACCAACTTACTCTATGATTAAGGTTATGTTGTGTTTGTGGATGTAGATGTTTTCAATTTCTTTCTATTTTTCTTTTGGAATTTTCACAAAATGGAAAAGGAGAAATATGAGTTATACTTCGTTTCAATAGATTATTGAAAATTTTAAATGAGGAGGAAAAAATATTTAGATTTCATTTGTTTCATTTGTTTTTAAATTGTCTATTTTATTTTCATGACAAGGATGAGTATGATAGGAAATACATCTATATTTTCATAACATGTGTGAGTATGGGGTTTTGGTTAATATTCTCCATTTTTATTTATAAGAATGTAAACAAAATTTTGGTTGGGATTTTTTTGTTTTTGCATAACATAGTAACATGTGTTTTACATTTTATTATCAAACATACTCATAAATATATTTTATGTCAAACTAAATCCATACTATGTATTAAATTAAATTAAAAATAAAATAAAATAAAATAAAATAAATAAAAAATTAGGCACAATCTCAGGCCATCACAAAAGCTGCCAAAATTAAGAAGAGGTGGACAATACTTGGAAATTAAGCAAGAGGTGGATTCCTGCCCTCTCCTCTTCATGCCCTTTAATTACTTTTATTTTTATTTCTATTTCATTTTATCTTACTTTATTATATTTTATTTTTATTTATTTAAATAAATTCTTTTAATCCTTTTTAGATTTCTTAAATAATTATTTCCTTATGGTGTAATATTTAATAATAATATTAGAATTATTTTTGGATTTATTTTTCTTATATTAAATATTAATTTTATCTAATTTTAAAAACAAAATGATAATTATAATAATAATAATTAATTAAATAGTTTTCTATAATTCCAATTCCCCATAGTTAATTTCTAACCAACACCAATGACCTTTTATTTTTTTCTATAATTAAATATTACTTTGTTCTATTTTAATAAAAAATTACAATACAAAAAATTAAAATTATTAATATAGTAATAACATGAATTAAATGATAATAATGATTAAAATTTGTGTCTTTTGTGATCCATAAATTAAAATTTGTATTCAAATTTTTGTGATTATTATAATACTAAAACATAAAACATAAATATTTCAAACATATTTTTATTTATTTTTTTAATATTTAATAAAATGAAATTAAAATCAATTTTAAATTAATATATATATATATATATATATATATATATATATATATATATATATATGAAAAAAATAAAGAAATATCTAATTAATAAATAAAATTTATATTTGTTATATATATATATATATATATATATATATATATATATATATATATATATATATATATATATATATATATATATATATATATATATAGATAAGTTAAAGAAAAAAATTATATAAAAAATGGAGAATCTACACAAAAATACTTAAAATAAAAAACATCCTCAAAACAAAGTGACGAGTCCAACAAAAAAACAGTAAAAGAAACAAGAAATTAGAAAAGTAGATGACTGTGACTGAAAACACCAGAAAATCAAGAAAGCAAAAAACACAAAAGTTGATAATCTTGTCATTATAGAAAAAAAAAAGCAAAAACTCATAAATATATTTTATGTCAAAATGAATTAATACTATATATTAAATTAAATTAAAAATAAAATAAAATAAAATAAAAAATAAAAAAATTAGGCGCCATCACAAGAGCCGCCAAAATTAAAAAGAGGTGGACAATACTTGGAAATTAAGCAAGAGGTGGATTCCTGCCCTCTCCTCGTCATGGCCTTTAATTACTTTTATTTTTATTTCTATTTCATTTTATCTTGCTTTATACTATTTTATTTTTATTTATTTAAATAAATTCTTTTAATCCTTTTTAGATTTCTTAAATAATTATTGCCTTATTGTGTAATATTTAATAATAATATTAGAATTATTTTTGGATTTCTTTTTATTATATTAAATATTAATTTTATCTAATTTTAAAAACAAATTGATAATTATAATAATAATAATAATAATTAATTAAACAGTTTTCTATAATTCCAATTCCCCATAGTTAATTCCTAACCAACACCAATGACTTTTTATTTTTTCGATAATTAAATATTACTTTGTTCTATTTAAATAAAAAATTACAATACAAAAAATTAAAATTATTAATATAGTAATAACATGAATTAAATGATAATAATGATTAAAATTTGTGTGATCCATAAATTAAAATTTGTATTCAAACTTCTGTGATTATTATAATAATAAAACATAAAACATAAATATTTCAAACATATATTTATTTATTTTTGTAATATTTAATAAATTGAAATTAAAATCAATTTTAAATTTACAAAAAAAACATGAAAAAAATATAAAGAAATATCTAATTAATAAATAAAATTTATATTTATATATATATATATATATATATATATATATATATATATATATATATATATATATAAATAAAAAAAATTATATAAAAAAAATGGAGAAACTAACAAAATACTTAAAACAAAAAAAACATCCTAAAAACAAAGTGACGAGCCCAACAAAAAATAGTAAAAAAACAAGAAATTAGAAAAGTAGATGACTATGACTGAAAACACTAGAAAATCAAGAAATCAAAAAACACAAAAGTTGATAATCTTGTCATTATAAAGAAGAGAAGAAAAAAGCAAAAAAATTGATAATCTTGTCGTTATAAAAAAGTAGAAAATTCAAATCACAAAAGCTGATGAGCTTGCCCTTATAACAAATAAAAAGATGAGAAATCACAAAAGTTGATGAGCTTGCCCTTATAACAAAGGTAAAAACCTTAAATGCTCACGGAGCCATTACATTAGATTTTGAAGCTCATACCACCATTACAGATCTCATACAACCACTACAATGGGTTCCACACATTTATGAAGGCCTTAAAATCTATGCATCTGCTAGATTCCAAAAAAAGAGACAAATTTTCATGCCATTTTGTTCCATAATTAATTTCCTTAACTCTCATTTGTAAATTGGGGATTGAATCTCACATCTAAGAACCCTCCTTAATGGTAATTTTTTTATTATTAATTTTATTATATAATTTTTTTATTTATAATTATCCCTTCTACTTTTTAGGTATTAGTTTTTTATTTAAGGGAAATGGAGAAAAACATGTGTTGAATTATTGTTTTGTTTACAACATAAAGAAAAAAGGTAATTAATGAGAAGCTACGTCTCTCATAAATATGTTGGAGGGTAACATCAGAGATTAACCTCTAATTGTCAGGGAAAATTAATTGAGTAATTATGCTTAAGGAGACACAAAAAAAAATCCAAGAAGAAAAGAACTTTGTGTTGTCTTTTTGAATCAAAAAGAAATAGTAGTTATATATGAAAAGGAAAGAGAAGATACACATTGATAATATAGGGTGAGAGATAAATATCATCTGGTGTAAATGATATAAAAACTAAGGGTAAATGATATAAAAACTAATGGTGAGGTATACCACAATGAATATTTATAATGCCAATTAGTTAAAGTATGTTTTAAATGAGTTAACTAAAAGGGTCACTGATGACCATGATTTGAGGGGACTTTTAAAAGAAAAGATTAAATTAAATAAAAAATGACCAGTGTGTGATATTTCAATCTCTTTATTTTTTTTACAGTTATTTTATTAGGAAAGTTAGGATGACCCAATTTTTATTGGGTGTTGTTTATTTTTAAGTAAAATAATAGAATATATTTTACATTTTTTACTAAAGATATTCCTAAATGTGCCTTATGATAAATAAAATAAAAAATTAAGATATACAAGATATCAATATTACGATTAATAATATAGTAATAATATAAATTAACAAATAATAATTATTATTATATTAAAAAATAATAATAAATTATTATTATATTACTAAAAGATAATATTTAATATGTTTCACTGTGTAGTTTTTTCAGATGTTTACCACATATATTTTAGTATCTTAATCTTTTATTTTATCTCATAAATTTAAATTTAAAATAAATTTATATTTTTGGAAAAACCCAATGAAATATAAAAACCAAAACACTAAATACTTAAATTCCAATAATTAAAAATAATATTAATTATATAAACTTTTAAATAATTATATATTTACTTTTAAAAATCAAAAAGTCTAAACTAGATCCAATTTTTTTTTGAAAATAGAACAAAAATTAAAAATAAAACTAACAAGATTGAAAAAATGAAGAATTCTGAAAATCCAATGGGTGAGTTTTATAAATCCACTTCAAAAGTTTAGAAAAAGATAAAGAGAGTATTTTGAAAACCTTTTAAGTAGCCAAACACAAACATTACAATAGCTTATGTGGGTTGAACACATTTTTAAAGCCTATAACATGTATGCGTCTACATATTTAAATTTAGATGAAGCACTTCTCTTGGGCCTGAGTAATTCCTAAAGACTAAAGCACTTCTCCGTTCTTTGTAGCGGTGTTTATTAGGCCAATGGATGGATTTATAAATCTACAATGAAGATTTGAAAATATTTTTTTTAGAATTACCATGTGTTTTCTAGTTTTTTGGCAATATATTTTTCTTTTTCTTCACTTTGTTTATTATTTAGAGTAGTATTGTCATCAATATACTATTGTTAACTGGATAGAGTTTCATATTTATTTTGGAATTTTTACAAAATGGGAAAGGAGAAATAGGATTTACACATTGTTTCGATGAATTATTGGAAATTTTAAATTAGAATGAAAAAATATTTGGCTTTCATTGCTTTCTTATGTTTTTAACTTCTTTATTTTATTTTCTTACCAATTAATTTATTTTACATTTTATTATTAAGCATACTCATAAATATATCTATGTAAGTTTGAATCAATGAGATATATTAAATTAAAAAAAAAAATTAGTCATAATCGGCATAATCATTCCCGTTACTCAACTTTAGTGAAATCTAAGGACCATGCATCGCAAGAGTTGATCATTTCCATAATATGAAGTTAAGAGAGAGCATCACAATTGAGAAGCATGTGATCAATCTCAAGCACCGTATCTGTAGGGTTGATCACTTCCATCATATGAAGTTAAGAGAGACCATTGAGATTGAGAAGCATGTGATCAATCTCAAGCACCATGTCTTGATTCTTACGTCATCCGAAGGGCTTATAACTTCATATGAAGGTAAGAGAGACCATTGAGATTGAGAAGCATGTGATCAATCTCAATGGTTGGAATTGGTATTACTTTTATTTTTATTTTTATTTAATTTTATCTAAATTTAATCTACTTTATTTTTATTTATTTATTTAACTAATATATTTTTTTTAGCTTTTTTAAAACCATTATTCCATATTTCATAATAATATTACAATTATTTTTTGATTTCTTTTAATCTATTACATATTAATTTAATTTAAAAATAATGATATTAAAAATAATAATTAATTAAATATTTTTTCATAATTTTAGAATTCCAATTCTCAATTGTAACCCATAGTGAGTTCAACCCGCGAATTTTTCTTATTTCTATAATTAAATATTACTTCATTCTCTTTTAATTAATTTAGTTTTATTCTATTTTATTAACAACAAAAATTAAAAAACTAAAAAT
Organism: Pinus tabuliformis; assembly: GCA_031772625.1. Lineage (NCBI taxonomy): Eukaryota > Viridiplantae > Streptophyta > Pinopsida > Pinales > Pinaceae > Pinus > Pinus tabuliformis. Next base: position 1,061,711,778 of record CM062804.1, read on the forward strand.
TAAAAAATTAAAAATAAAATTAAAAATAAAAATAAATAATAAATCTTCTATTATGCTTAAGCCAAACAACTAATTCCCAACATCTAATTCATGACAACCAATTCCTAGAAGCTAGTTCATTATTAATAAAAATTTACAATACAATAAATTAAAACTATTAATATAGTAATAACATGAATTAAATAATGATAATGATTAGTATAATAGTAAAACATAAAACATAAATATTTCAAAGATATATTTTGTTTATTTTCTTGATATTTGATAAATTCAAATTCAAATCAATTCTAAAATTTATAAGAAAAATCATAAAAATGTTTAATTAATAATTAAAAGTTTTATTTGTTATATCTATATTTAAAATAAATATATATTTAATTAAAAAAATAGATATATAAAAAAATTAAAAAAACTTTAAACAAGAAAAACTACAAAGTTAAAAAAAAAAAATTCAAGAAAGGAGATCAGATGAGCGCGTCGTTATAATAAAAATTTAAAATAAAACCAAGAGAAAATGAAACATCAAAAAATCAAGAAAGCACAAAAGATGATAATCCTACCGTTATAATAAAGAAAAAAAGCTCGGGAAACAAGGTGCAAGGATTCTATAAACAGAAACGATAACTACAACATCAAGAAAGCACAAAAGGTGATGGGCTTTCTCTTATAACAAAGCTAAAAGGAATCTTGAAACCGAAACGATAAGCTGAAAATCAGAAAAGCACAAAACCTAAAAAGATCCTATAAACCGAAATATGAAAAGCACAAAAGCTGAGGTTGCACTTATAAGAAAGAAAGCAGCATTCTGAAACCCGTAAACGATCGCTCATACAGCAATTACAGATCTTATACAGCCAGGTCATATAGCGATTACAGATCTCATCCAGCGACTACAATGGGTTCAACACATTTATGAAAGCGTTAAATCATATGCATCTCTGTGTTCATGATGCTCTTTGTCCATTATGTCCACGGGTGTTTAATTCATATAAATAGCATATGCATATGTGTGTTTAGGATGCTCTTCATCCATTCTGTGCGGCTGTGTTTATTTGACATCAATCAAAATCATCAGCGATTACAAATCGCATACACCAATTACAGATCTCATACTACACATCTCATACTACAACAGGGTGCAACGCATATATGAAGACCTTAAAGCGTATGCATATGTGTGTTTAGATGTTTAGATGTTGATAAAGCGCATGATCTGTGTGTTCAACATGTGTGCTCAGAATTCTCCTTGTCCATTCTATGCGGTGGTGTTTATTCTGGCCATCAATCGAAGTCTTGCGAGTTAAAATCCTCAATCTGTTTCGGTGATATGTAGCTCAAGCGGAAATTGGACTTTCAAGAAATCCACCATTTCAAGTTAATTCCTTCTGCCATCTTGTTAACGCAAATCTATGGTTGTTATGTTTTCCAATTAAAAGTAGGTAAATTGTTTTTACAAATTCAATACGCATTTTATTTTATAGTTTGTACATTATTAATTTAATTGTAGTTTTGTTTAACCCTATCTAATTTTATTATATTGAATTTTCTTATGGCCTATGTATATATATTAAAAATGCATTTAATTGTGTCTGTGATTTTTTTTTATAATCATATTTGTTTATTTTTTCTTAAGTGTATTCAATTGTATTTATGATCAAATATATATTTTTGGTATAAGATAATTAATTTTTTTTTTTCACTTGGAAAAAAATCGTAATTTCCATTAATTTTGAAAATTACATTTTGTAGATGCCAAAGCATTGCAAAGACAAGGCTTGAAGCCTGACAAAAATAATGGTTGACATAAGTGTCAATTAAAAAGAAGAAAAAGAAACTGATGAAAAAAATGCCATGCCTGGTGCACTAAGATGCCTGTTAGGGGGAAGTTTAAGTTTTCCTCCCCTTTTTCTTCTCTACCTTGCGCCATTCGCCTTGGTCCTGTTGCACAGGTATGAGTTGCAATGGGTTTTCCTTGTCAGAGTCTGAAGTGTCTGATTTGTGCTGCCTTTTGGTTCCACTGGATTCCATTCTGTCTGAAGCCTTTTCCGGTTGCGTTTCCATGGGCACTTGTGGGGGTTGTTCTTCTGTTGAGCTGTTCTCATTTGGGATGGGTAATTCCTCCTCACCTTCTTCCTCTTCCTCTGGGTATGTTGGAGGGAATGTCCATCCTTTTTTCTTCCCAGATTTCCTCCTTCTTTGGCTATCCTTTTTGTAGTCTGGGCAGGCATTTTGTAGATGTCCTGTCTGCTGGCATATTCTGCATCGGAAGGCTGTATTTTCATAATCTATTGTTTGTATCTAGCTGTGATCTTTATGCTTCAGTACTATGCGGTCCGGTAAACCTTTGCTGAGATCAACTTCCACAGAGATTCATGCGAAAGTGTAAATTCCTTCATCCACTCGCTGAGTATCCATTTTAATATATCTGCCAAGAGAGTTTTCGATGCATGCAATAGTTTTTTGGTCCCAAAAGTGTACGGGGAGGTTATGTAGTCGTACCCACACTGGCACCCTGGAGACATTGTAGGTGTTTGCATCAAATTCTGGGGTCCAAGGTGTAATGAAGAGTCCTGAAGATCCCCAAAACCACGGTCCCTCCTGAATTACGAGGGCCCTGAACTCTTCTGATGGAAGTTTGACAATAAAGAAACCTTTGGAGCAGAGCTTGATCTCACAATTAAGAGACCATTTTGTGAAGATCCAGTGAAAAAGATCCATGGGTTTTGGCCAAAATCCATTAAATCGACAGATGAGAGCTTGTCTTTCGTAAATGTTACGTACCTCCTCTGCTTCTGCTGTATCTATTGTTAGTTCAGGTGTATAGTTCAGTTGATCCACGATATATGTACTGGGTTCTATGCCAGCCTGTAGTTGGGTTGTTGATGTGGGTTTTCCCCCTTGTAGGATATTCTTGTAAGATGTTCCTTCGCTTTTGTGCTGCTGGTGTGGATCTGAGCTGTGTTTGTGAATCTTATTATATTTATGTTATTTAATATTTGTGAATCTTTCTCTTTTCAAATATAGAAATCTATATTTATTTAATCTACATTTAGATATTACCATATATTTTTTTTTAATTACTAGAATGTATATCCTTACTTCTAGTTTTTTAGGCCGCTTTACTTATCCATTATATTTCTTGATTTGAATACATTTTTGTCTGTCCTCGTTACATTTCATCCTGTCATTCTTGATTAAATTTCTATATTTTAACACACCTTGTTCGATCTCGGCCTCCTATGTCACAACAACAACAAACCAAAACGTCACTCTTGCTCGTTCAAGAAAACCTCCGATGGGAAATTTTTTAACTCCAATGCTTTCCGTCCTTGAAAACCTCAATCCGTCCATTATCTCTTCATTGGACATCAATCCGTCCCTTATCTTCTCATTGGGCCACTCTAGCCTTCGGTGGAATGGAGGAGGAAGTAGAAAGATAGGGAAAGGGGGGAAGAGAGTGTAAGAGAGAGAATGAGATGGTGATATATTGACAGAGACAGTGATACAGATGGATACAATGTCAAAGAGAGTGAGAGGGACATATAGTAAGAGTGAGAGAGAATGATTGAGAAATAGTGAGAGAGAGAGAGATAACAAGAGTTATAAGGGGTGAGAGAGGGAAAGAGAGAGGGATGAAGGGATGGAATGAGGGAGGGCCTACTTTAACCCCTAAACATTCTTTCACAATAAATTCATACACATTTTTAATTTATTTATCATCTGAATAAATATTATCATTGGCATTTATTTCAAAATGGATGTTTATTGCAAAATGGATTTTTTGAACTAGCAACTCTCATCTTTTCTCATGGATATCTATGGCGTAACTCCCATTGAGAGAATCATGAATCTATGCTAAAACCTTTAGAGTGTTGAACCTTTAAAACTTTTATTTTTTTCCACATACATTTTTCACAAATAACGAAGAGGACAAGGGGGTTGTACTTTGCTTGAATCAATCATTGAAAATTTTACATGATAAGGAAAACAAATATGGGGTTTCATTTGATTTATTTGATGCTAATTTGAGTGTTTTTGGATTTTATTTTCATTCAGAATTACTTCCCATGATTTTATTTTCATAGCATGTATGAGTATGATAGGAATTTTTTTATATATATTATAGTATTGTTTTATATTGTTTAAATAGATTCTTAATAATTTTAAATTAGAAAGGGAAAAATTAGGGTCTTATTTAATTTATTTGTTTATAAATAATGTTGTTTTTATTTTCACTATGTAGAGGAAACATAGATTTTTATTTACAAAAATATTGTGTCAATGTTATTTGATCTATTTGATGTAAATTTATGTGGGTAAATATATCTTTGGCAAAGGAATGGCCTAACTTGTTTAATGATTGTGTAGGTCATATATATGACTATACATCATGAAATTCTTATTCTATGGATATTTTATTAGAAATTTATTTATTTTAATTTGGGTTTTAATTTGGATTATTTTTTAGAAATATATCTCATTGAACATGTGTGAATCTATGTGTATCTTTTATTAGAAATTTATTTATTTTAAATCAGGTTTTCATTTGGTTTATTTTCTATAAATGTATCTCATTGAACATGTGTGACACTATGTGGATCTTTTATTAGAAATTTATTTATTTTAAATCACGTTTTCATTTGGTTTATTTTCTATAAATGTACCTCATTGAACATGTGTGACTCTATGGAGGAATATTTTCTTGGTTATTTATTTTACCGTCAATCATATTTGCGTAAATAGATTTAGGCAATTTTTGTAAACAACACTCGAACACTTGATGTTGAGTAATATTTATTTAAATATTTTAAAATGAATATATTACAAATATTTCATAATTATATGGATTCCCTTTCAATGAACCGTTTTTTGTTGCCATTTTACATTTGTTTTGGAATTAGTCTTTTTTTAACAATTTTTTTTCCTTTCCACTAAAACTTTATAGGCAACACAAGGTAATTTATTGTGTAGGTGAACAAACCTAGATCTATCTTAAATCCAAATCATATATTTTTACGCACAACACTCCTTTGTGGGTACAAAACTTAGGAAACTTTTGCAAGTCAAAAGGTGTAACCAATTTATTAGCTTAATAGATTCAGATTGAGAGAATGCATTGATGTCTTCTAACATCTAATGTTAATTTATATAACTATTAGAATGTTAAGGGTGTTGAATATAATTTTTTTTTATCACATAAAATCGTACAAATAATATGATAAATATTGCTACATAGAAATAGATATTCCTCATATTTGTTTTCCCCACAACATTAGATAGTGAGCAAAATGCAAAAATTGTTACAAAATTCTAGATAATATTGTTTAAATCTATATTTTATTGTTTTACAATTATAAATTCTAAAATACTCATGAAATTTTGATTTAAGTAAATGATCAAAATTATAATTCAAATAACAACATAAATAACTAACTAACAATATATTTTCTTTACCCGACCTTCATAAAAACGTAAAAAATGTATATGTTAATTGTTTTAGAGAAGAGGCATAAAATAAAAGGTTTTGTTTGGTATTATATTAGTTTATACTAATATAAATATATTTGAACAAAAAAATTATCCTTTAAAGATAGGGGAGCAATTTAATTTGTCTGTTGACATTTCAACTAAACTAGATCTATGACTAGCTGAAAACAAGAGAGTGACAATTAGCTTTCATTACCTCAAACAATCCCTACATTGCACAATATGGACCAATATCCATGTTTAACTCTCTATTCATCCCTCTACATTTTTATTCGTTATAGATACATATATGATTGATATAATCTCCCCCCATTCAACTTCTATTGCTAGCAGGTAGATATTTCTTGAAAACACATAATTAATTGCCTCTAAGTTCAAAGATCTAGAGTTTCCTATAAGTTTTACATCACTCATAAGTTTGTGTTTTTTTTTACGCTTGATGGAATCAAGCATAGTAGTATACATGAAAGCACTAGTTAATAAGGTGATAGTTCCCCAAATAATTTTTAAGAACTTTTCTACGTTTTTTTCTATATCTTAATGAGGATCTTATATATTTCCAATGACAATATATCTTCTTTATATCCATAGCTCTATGAATATGGAACTATATAAAATAGTGTTACAATTCATGGATTGAAATTGTCACATGTAGATAAAGGTTGGAAAAAACATCTTTCGGGCAGAGACAAACAATATCCTTGAGAGAACACTTAAATCTAGGATCCATTACTTACACTTCTCCATTATACAGGGGATGTAGAGCACCAATCATGCAATCATTAGACTTAGAAATTAAAACTTAAAAACAAAAATAAATAATAAATCTTCTATTATGCTTATTCCAAACAACTAATTCCCAACATCTAATTCATGACAACCAATTCCTAGAAGCAAGTTCATTATTAATAAAAATTTACAATATAAAAAATTAAAATTATTAATATAGTAACAACATGAATTAAATAATGATAATGATTAGTATAATAGTAAAACATAAAACATAAATAGTGTTACAATTCATGGATTCAAATCGTCACATGTAGATAAAGGTTGGAAAAAGCATGTCACGGACACAGACAAATAATATAGTAATAACATGAATTAAAATTATTAATATAGTAATAACATGAATTAAATAACGATAATGATTAGTACAATAGTAAAACATAAAACATAAATAGTGTTACAATTCATGGATTCAAATCATCACATGTAGATAAATGTTGGAAAAAGCATGTTACGGACAGAGACAAACAATATAGTAATAACATGAATTAAATAATGATAATGCTTATTATAATAGTAAAACATAAAACATAAATAGTGTTACGAAATAGTGTTACAGTTCATGGATTCAAATCGTCACATGTAGATAAAGGTTGGAAAAAACATGTTACTGACAGAGACAAACAATATAGTAATAACATGAATTAAATAATGATAATGATTAGTATAATAGTAAAACATAAAACATAAATAGTGTTACAATTCATGGATTCAAATCGTCACATGTAGATAAAGGTTGGAAAAAACACGTTACGAAATGAGACAAACAATATAGTAATAACATGAATTAAATAATGATAATGATTTAGTATAATAGTAAAACATAAAACATAAATAGTGTTACAAGATAGTGTTACAATTCATGGATTCAAATTGTCACATGTAAATAAAGGTTGGAAAAAACATGTTATGGACAGAGACAAACAATTTAGTAATAACATGAATTAAAATTATTAATATAGTAGTAACATGAATTACATAATGATAATGATTAGTATAATAGTGTTACAATTCATGGATTCAAATCGTCGCATGTAGATAAAGGCTGGAAAAAACATGTTACGGACAGAGACAAACAATATAGTAATAACATGAATTAAATAATGATAGTGATTAGTATAATAGTGTTACAAAATACTGTTACAATTCATGGATTCAAATCATCACATGTAGATAAAGGTTGGAAAAAAAATGTTACAGAAAGATACAAACAATATAGTAATAACATGAATTAAATAATGATAATGATTAGTATAATAGTGTTACAAAAAACATAAAACAAACAAACAATATAGTAATAACATGAATTAAATAATGATAATGATTAGTATAACAATGTTACAAAATAGTGTTCCTCGAATGGGAAATTTTCTAACTCCCATGCTTTCCATCGTTGAAAACCTCATTCCATCCATTATCTTGTCATTGGGAAAGTCTTACGATGGGTCACACCATGGACGAATTATACTTCATTACCTTTTTTGTTTTACAAATGGAGTTACTTTTTTTTTTACAAATGGAGTATGTATTTGGGGCCTTGTTACAGCATTCATTAAATAGTTTCTCCATTATTAGTTTTACTTTAGTTTGTTTAACCCCGCCATTTTTAATATGAAATATTGTAGGGAAACAAATCTAAAATTCTCTTATTGTCTCTTGTATAGATATTAAAAAAGTATTTTGTGATTTTTTTTTTATATATATATATATATATATATATATATATATATATATATATATATATTTCATTATAAAACTCATTTAATTGAGTTTATGGTGAAATATAGATTTTGCGTGTAATGTAATATTAATTTATTATTTTATTTATGTTATTTATTTATTTATTTTTGTGAATATCTCTCCTTTTAAGTATGAAAATGTACATTTATTTAATATATATTTAAATAATGTATTATTATTGTTTTATAGAAAATACTCATGTTATAATGTATTTTTTTTAAATTGCTAGAATGTATATCTCTATTTTTAATTTTTTAATTTGCACTTCAAATATCATAATGGGGTGTAATTATTATATTAATATTTTAAAACATATTTCAAGTTTATAATGTCTACAAAATTGTATATTATGACTATATATGTTTGTTAAAAGAATTAGTTTCACTTAATGCTAAGTAACCTTAAGTCAAGTCAAGTTTATAAATTAGATTTAAGTTTTTAGGCTTTTAGGATTACGAGTGAGACGGGGGGTGGTGATGGTGACATAGAGGGATAGTAGGAGAGGAGAGAATTAGAAAGAGAGTGACGAGAATGTGAGAGACTGGGATATATATTTTATGATGTTATGTTAAGATAAGGAGAGAGTAAGGGGGGAGAGAGAATGAGAAAGAGGGGAGAGAGTTAGGGGGAGAGAGAATGAGAAAGAGGATGAGAGATAAAAATATTGAGAGAGAGAGGATAGAGAAAGTGGGAAAGACAAAGAGAGGGATAGGGGGAGAGAGAGAAGGGGCGGTATTGAGAAAGAAGGGTGTATATTGAGAGAGAGGGGGAGAGAAAGAGAAAGAATGAGAGAGGGGGAGAATGAGAGACAGAAGGAGAGAGTAGGAAATTGAGGGAGACTGAGGGAGGAGGAGGGGGGGGAGAGAGGGAAAGGAGAGAGAGGGAAAGAAATACTTAAAATGTAGAGAGTGGGGAGAGAGAGGCAGTGAGAGTGAATGTGAGAGAGAGAGAAAAAAGAGTGACGTAGAGAGATCGAGTGAGGGAAAGAGAGAAAAGGAGAGAGGGATGGAGAGAGGGAATTAGAGAGAGGGTGGAGACAGAATGAGAGAGGGAGTGGAAAAGAGAGTGTGGGAAAAGGAGAGAAGGGGAGAGAGGGGAAGAGTTTTACAAAGAGAGAGAGTGAGGAGGATATAATGTCAGCGAGTGTATGTGAAAGAGCCATTTTGAGAGTGAGAAAGACAAATATTGGGAGATAATGAGAGAGGGAGATATGAAGAGTGAGGGAGAGAAAGTGAGAAATAGAGAAAGAGGGAGAGAGAGGAGGGGGGATGCCAAGAGAGAGAATGATACAAGGGGGGAGGGAGGAGGAGGTAGAAAGGGAGTGAGGGTGAGAGACGAAGAAAGAGAGGGGAAGAGAGAGTAAGAGAGAGTAAGGGAGAGAATGAGATGGTCATATATTGATAGAGACAAAGATAGAGAATGATTGAGAAACAATGTGAGAGAGAGAGATAACAAGAGTTAGAGGGAGTAAGAGAGAGAAAGATAGAGGGACGGAGGGATGGAATGAGGGAGGTCCTATTTTGACCCTTAATTTTTTTTTCACAATATGCATACACATTTTTAATTTATTTATCATTTGAAGAAATATTCTCATTGGAATTTATTGCAAAATGGATTTTTTCAACTAGCATCTCTCATCTTTGCTCATGAATATCTATTGCCTAAGTTCCATTGGGAGAACCATGAATTTATGCTAAAACCTTTAGAGCGTTGAATCTTTAAAACTTGTGTTGTTTTCCACATAGATTTTTCACAGATAACGAAGAGGATAAGGGGGTTGTATTTTGTTTGAATAGATCATTGAAAATTTTAAATGAGAAGGAAAACAAATATGGGGTTTCATTGGATTCATTTGATGCTAATTCGAGTGTTTTTGCATTTAATTTTCATTGAGAATTACTTCCCATGACTTTATTTTCATAGCATGTATGACTACGATAGGAAAATTTTCTATATATTATATTATTGTTTTACATTGTTTAAATAGATTCTTAATAATTTTAAATTAGAAGGGAAAAATTTAGTGTTTTATTTAATTTATTTGTTTATATATATATATATATATATATATATATATATATTAATTTCACTGCATATAGGAAACATGGTCCTTTTACGAGATATATAGATTTTTATTTAAAAAAATATTGTGTCAATACCAATTGATCTATTTTATGTAAATTTATGTCGGTAAATATATCTTTGGCAAAGGAATGGTCTAACTTGGTTAATGATTCTGTAGGTCATATATATGACTATACACCATGAAATGCTTATTCTGTGGATCTTTTATTAGAAATTTATTTATTTTAAATCGGGTTTTCATTTGGTTTATTTTCTATAAATGTATCTCATTGAACATCTGTGACTCTATGGAGGAATATTTTTTTGGTTATTTATTTTATCATCAATCATATTTGTGTAAATAGATTTAGGCCATTTTTGTAAACAAAACTGGAAGACGACTTGATGTGTAGTAATATTTATTTAAATATTTTAAAATGAATATATTACAAATATTTCCTAATTATATGGATTCCCTTTCAATGAAGTGTTTGTTGTTGCCATTTTACATTCATTTTGGAATTTGTCTTTTTTTAACAACCTTTTTTTCCTTTCAACCAAAACATTGTAGGCAACACAAGGTAATTTATTGTGTAGGTGAACAAACCTAGATCTATCTTAAATCCAATTCAAAAGGTGTAACCAATTTATTAGCATAATAGATTCGGATTGAGAGAATGCATTGATGTCTTCTGACATCTAATATTAATTTATATAACTATGACAATGTTAAGGGTGTTGAATATAATTCTTTTTTATCACATAAAATCATACAAATAATATGATAAATATTGCTACATAGAAATATATATTCCTCATATTTTTCCCCACAACATTAGATGGTGACCAAAATGCAAAAACTATTACAAAATTCTAGATAATATTGTTTAGTTCTAAATAACCTTGATAAATGTTTAAATCTATATTTTATTGTTTTACAATTATAAATTCTAAAATACTCATGAATTTTCAATTTAAGTAAATGATCAAAATTATAATTCGAATAAAGACATAAATAACTAAGAAGATATTTTTTTACTTGATCTTCATAAAAAAAAAATTAAAATTGTAGATGTTAATTGTTTTGGAGGAGAGGCATAAAATAAAAGGTTTTGTTTGGCATTATATTATTTTATACTAATATAAATATATTTGAGCAAAAAAAAAATCCTTTAAAGATAGGGGAGCAACTTAATTTGTATGTCGACATTTCAACTAAACTAGATCTATGACTAGTTGAAAACAACAGAGTGACAATTAGTTTTCATTACCTCAAACAATCCCTACATTGCACAATCTAGACCAAGATCCATGTTTGACTCTACATTTTTATCCATTACAGATAGATATATGATTGGTATAATCTCACCCCCTTCAAATTCTATTGCTAGCGTGTGGATATTTCTTTAAAACACATAAATAGTGGCCTCTAAGTTCAAAGATCTAGAGTTTCCGATAAGTTTGACATCACTTATAAGCTTGTGTGTTTTTTTACTCTTGATGGAATCAAGCATAGTAGTATACATGAAAGCACTAGTTAATAAGGTGATAGCTCGCCAAACAATTTTTAAGAACTTTTCTATATCTTTTTTCTATATCTTAACGAGGATCTTATATATTTTCAATGATAGTATATCTTCTTTATATCCATAGCTCTATGAATATGAAACTATACAAAATAGTGTTACAATTCATGGATTGAAATCGTCACATGTAGATAAAGTTTAGAAAAAACATGTTTCGGACAGAGACAAACAATATCCTTGAGAGAATACTTAAATCTGGCATCCATTACTTACACTTCTCCCTTATACAGGGGATGTAGAGCACCAATCATGCAATCAATAGAATTTAATATTTAATTCCATTTATTGATATTATATTTTGGGATGTTTTTATAAAAAAATAGTTGAAAGATTGTTGATCTCAATTTTTCTCTTAATGTTACATTTGTCCATACTTCAATGGTTAACAACAACATAAATGAAACTAGAAACTAGTCGTTTCCTATATATGATAGATGCTCGTTAGTCTATATCTTGGTTTAATAAGAGTGCAAGGGAATTTTTTTTTATTTTAGTGCTATATTTTTATAAACTTCCAACAAAACGTGTTTAGTCTCCAACATTATTTCTATAAAAAATTCTTAAAAACATAAATTTAATTTATAAATTTTATAAGAATGGTAATGTGATTGCAGAAATTATTTTCAAATTATCTTGTTTTAATTATAATTTATTTGAAATTTTGAATCCAATTGTATCCACTAACTTTAGAAACGTATATATATGAATCCAAATATTATTTACAACTATAAATTATATATTGAGAATGCATGATTCTTTAACTATTTTATACCAATCTAACTCAGAGTTGCATATAATAAGTCAATCCATATATGTATATTACTTGTTTTTAAATACTTATAATTTTTTTTGTAAGTTTTCAAATTTATAGTAAAATATCATAGAAAACATTTCATCGTTTATTTTCTTATCATTCTCTAATCCAATTAGTGTTTTTCACAAATTTAGCACCCTATTTATGTCTTTCCATTTTGTTGTTCGGTCATTAAAATTTTCCGCATGTATCATTCTTTATAAACTAGTGATCTCTCTTGCATGGATATAGATGTTTTTTTCTGTTTTTGTTAATTTAATAACTTTCATTATATCATAAGTGCTCACCCATACCATATTTGTTGGCCAATAGGTAATTATCAAAAAATATAATGAATTACCAAAAAAAAAAATTACTAGAACCAAAAAGACACATTATATTAGAAGACCTTCAAGAACATGATGTAGCTTACTATCATTACAAATCATATGAATTTACAGGGGAAAGATGCTACAATCTAGACTGTAGTGATGGAGGAGGCCTAATGTCACAGTAGATGTGCTTTAAAGTGATCCAATTTATGTTATAAGAGCTATTGTCCCCTTTGCATGCTATGAAAACAATCAAGCATATGTGAATGGTTTCTTTCCAAATCATTCATCAAAATAATAGTTGTATTCTTCTCTTCACATTGGTCTTTATTGAGATTCTCCATAGGTTTGTTGATATGTCTCAATTTACCAATAAGGTTGTATTGGGATGAACTAAGTCCTCAACTCCAAGGGTGCAGGCTGGAATGGGGTCCAGGGTCTCATGATGCCCCAAACCTCCCGCAAAGTATATTTATTGTTGAACCCTCTCTGGAATTCCACTTCTATATCTACCTCATTGATGAAGCATTGCACTCCAAGCAATATAACAATACTTCCTACAAACCAAAAAACTATTGCCACAAAAACAAACATGAATACACCTAGATATAATACCCCCATAACCCAAATGTGTATATCAAAGAAATATACAAGGTTTCAAGGCTAAGATTCGCAACCTGAGAGGATAACCACACCCAATCCTCCATCAAAACACAAGAAACTCGATGAACCTTTAAAATAAGGATGACCCTATGTATTCTAGTTCACCCACTAATAGAATTCGCCCCATCACAAAAAATAAACTCTGAGCTAATCCAAAGCCTCGTAAACAACCATAATATCGATCAAGAAAATGAAAGAGTGAATGTTCATGGGTAATTAAGAATAAGGCTAAGACTAGTTAATTATTGTAGTTCCTAGACCCCATAAAGACTAACACGGAGTTGATGACATCAACACATAGATAATGAACCTAGATTAGTGATGTATAAACAATTTACATACTCCTCTATGCCAAATACATCCTCGCACATCTCATTGTTTCTCTGCTATGTAACATTTGACTAAGAGCATTATTTTTTCTACCATTTAGCATTGTAAAACTGCAAGGAAATTTCTTTTAAAGAGCTAAAGGGGTGCTTTGATTAGACAAGATGGGAATGATCCTAGACTTGCCCTATACCATGTCAACTTGATTAGTGTAAAACCTCATAGAAGTCATTATAGAAGGTAAAATCTCCCATATTAATGCTCAGTTGATCCCCAATTCAAGCACACAATGCCAGAGGTGCCATTCATGAACCAACATAGTTACTACCACATCCATCATCTTTTTGTAATTAATAAAAATTCCTCTCACCAGTTAGCATAAATTCACATGTTCCTGCATAGTTTGGGGGTCACAATCCACCAATCATTAATTATAATTAAGGTCAAATTAATGGCATGGACCTCCTTGAGTCTCACTTCGTGATGTTTTTTCAACCCCAATGGGAGGCTATAGATGTTTGTTACTTGAATGTCTATTTTTATCTTAATTATTGATTTAAATATACACCATATTAAGGGGAGCACCTATTGGGGAAAATTGGAATGAGGAATGTGACATGTAAGAAGATGGTGGAGATTTAAAACACATTTGACATTTTTTATCTACATCGTACTTATTTAATTTTTAGTATTTCTATGTAATCCATTATTATGAAGGTATACTCTCATAACTAATTGTATGTTAATTTTTTATTTTAATATATTTGCATGATAGTGGGATGAATTACATTTATACATTGAAAACAACATTGATTGCATGGTGGTATGGATTGAATGATGGAAAAAAACAATTTATGGTAACTTATCATGGCTTATCATGGCATGGTGTACCTACATTGGTTAATGAAGTTGAACGTGTGAGGGATACCAATAATACAGAGAAACAAATTGATTTATAAAATGACTTAAAAAATAAATAGGATGGCATATCCCCCCATACTATTTGGTTTTTTTAATACTATATTGGTTTATTTTGTGTGTCTTTTCTCAATTTCCATATATTCTAGTTATAAATATTTTTATGAATTGAGAATGCTCTTTTTACATCTGTGATATTACGTAATTGAAACACTATGAGTCTATGTGGTGTAATGGCCACAAATTCCATGACAAAAGGTTAGATGAAAAGATGAAAACTTCTAATATTGGGAATTTCAAAGCATTTCAGATTACTAATGTTTCCTTTAGAAGTGATATATATCAAGAAGTATCTCAAAATAGATACTAGTATTTGCAAGATATACTTGAGTGTGACTTAAAATCCTTCAAAACATTTTTGTTCGATGTTAAAAGGTAAAAGTTACAAATGAATGAATGTGATATGAGTAGAATTTTTGTTGAAAATGCTAATGGACTTACCATGGTTAATACAATGAATATTAATATTCCATGTGATGTTGGTAGTTCATATCATTGTTTTGCCCCAACCCCCATTCACATCACTCTCAATTTCCAAATACCCAATTTGTCTACTATAAATCATAAAATAGGTGCAATCCTTAGAAATGCAACACATAATTTTAGAAAACAAGGGTACACTTCAAATTACAACATGAATTAGGATAAAATACAATGCCTTAGACATTCTAAGTTATTACAATATTTATTTCTAGTGCACCCAAGAAAAGATGATATAGCTCATTCCAAATCCTAGCTAGAGAATTTACAATATACAATTTATGGGCAACAATATTGTAGGTTATTAAGGAATCTCACTAAGCTATCCTAGGTGCATCAAAGGCTCCACTACAAGCTAGAATAACACAAATAATTTCATAGTTGGAAAATTTTCTTTCATAAAATGAGTCTTAAAGGATATTTAGCTAAACTTGCACGACACAATCTCCATTAGCCTCAAATGTTGCAGCTATTTTATAAGGATTTATCTCACGAACCTTAGTTCTTGCAACATGTCAGTTCTAGTGCTCTAATACTTCTATAAATTTTATCTCACACAAACCCTTGTGCCCATAGTCTAGATAATCTATAACCCTTTCATCACAAAAGAAAAGGACTACAATATGATAACAATAAGAAGACAGGGATTATCTAGTGACTATGTTGCAAGAATGAGGACACTCTCCTCATTTTATAAGGTATGTGAGTTATGCCGACAATATGAAATGGACCAAGTGCACAGAAACCTAATATAATTTATTAGGGTATATCCACATTAATGGTAGTTTATCGATTTTTTACATGCATCATGTAGTGATTGGAATCCACCTCCAAAGTGGCAGGGTCTCGAAGATAAAGCTCCACATTTCAATCCCTCCTCATTAGATGGCTTTGTACTCTCTAAAAAAGGCTCCAACATTTAACGCTCCTCAACATGTCCTAATTTGAAACAAACTCCATGCATTACACTCTACATGCAATAAAACCTCAATACAACCACTCAACATCATAGACTATCACATGTGCTTGTGGTGTTCGTAACTTGGGGAAGTGCCTTTACTCCTAGTGCATGTTAATATAATGTAGATGACAATGAAACATATGATATCTTCCCAAATGTAGATGGGTTTAGGGCCAAAATACACCTCTACAAGTATAAGTAAAATATACATCTACAGTAAGATATCTAAATGTTGAGCAACCAAAATAGTCTAGCATATGACAAAGGTATTAAGGTTTCATGATTAACTCCACATAACATTAATTTTACCATTAACATAGTTTAAACACTTTGATAGAAACACAAAATCTAATACTTCTTCTCAATGAGGAAAATATTTTTAGGAAAAAGAGTATTCTCCATCTAAATATCCATTGCACTTTCTTTTGAAATTTTTTAGCCAGAATACTTCTGAAATAAATACATAATGACCTGCAAAGAACCATATCCCCAACACCACTCCACATTAAGGGACCACAATAGACCACCTCTAAAATATTTGAATGCTCACTGATGGAATAATTCCATGAAATATGGTTAACATATATCGCAAGAGGCATACATAGCCTCATAAATATTTTGGATGCTCTTAGATGTTCAATTAAATATTCAATGTTTAAATCATCCACATTTGTATCTTCTACGATTAAATAAAGGGTAAAGTTGTAACCTTTAGTCAACTTTCCTTTTGTGGGTATATATCTAACCGATATTTTACATCCATATCATATTTTTTCACAACCACCTTCTCACTCCCCTAAGTAACCAGAGTAATTTCTCGTGATCTTGAGGACCATGCATCCTAATCAAAATTCACATATTCATTCACTATAATCCATTGTTTTTCTTGATTGTGGATCTTGTAAGTTTTAGAAGTCACAATATATGCAACAAAAAGATTGTTGATACTCGAGGATTCCTACTTATCCTCTTTTGCATAGGAACATGAATATATAATAGACATTGAAATACACAGAAATATGATACATTTGGTTTCATACCAATGGATTCCTTCTCTAGCTTTTTTCTTTATTTCATGGAAAACTATTCAAAGTATAAATTATGGAGGAAACCCAACATCTAATCCTATGTTATCTTAGTGAAAGATTGTATGGATTTGTGTGTCATAGTTTGACTATTTATAGTAGTACCCTTTCCAATATGTGCATGGTTCCTATGCATTGGACTTTGGAAAAGGGAATGCTTATTGCATGCAAAAATATGTTCTTCACATGAACGAAAAGTAGAAGTATTTTGTATGATTTCTTGGAAAGAGATGTGTCACTACATGCGTAAAAGAATAACTAACCTACCTAACCCTACCATCTTCGTCTCATTTTTTGTTTGCTTTGATGGTTATATAGATCTCTCCTCCGTTGCCTCCACTCCTTTTTAGCTATCACTTCAACTCAGAAAAAAGTCATCATTCTACCTTTAAATTCTTCAGGACTATGTGTAAAAAATTTAAAGGGAAACCATAAAGTACAATATGAATTTCATTCTAATAAGATCCATGCAAGCAATCATGATATGACCTTCATGGAATATTCATAAATTTTTCAAAATATAATTAAAGAACAAAGGTTGTATACTTTATGACTCTATGGAAAAAACCCCTCTAACCCTAAGATGTAAAAATTATTTTAAACCAAACATGCAGGGCATGACATTTTCTATGTCATGGCAGTAAGCATGCCATACTAGCCCTTTACAAATTTAACCTAGAAAAAAATAAGGTCACTTAGAACCTCAATAATTCTTATTAGAGTGTCAGAAGGATGCTAAAGATGATGAACATGAAACCCTTGAACCAAGATGGAATTTTGAAATGCCTATATACCTACAAGAAATTATTGCAAGATAATTAGTAAACATATTCTCTTCTGACTACATAAAGGAATGAAGAAAAACATATATTTTTTGAGGGATTTTCGTTATACCTTTAAGAAGAATGTAGAAGAAGGACACACTACCCATGTGACCACCTGATAGAGGATTAGAGATAAGGTTATAGAGAAAAGAGAAATGAAAACACTTAATTTGCAGTGATAACAACTGAGGGTTTGAGGTTTTACCTTGCAGCTCCATTGGAAACACTTAAATATTACTTCCCTTAGTAATGGTTGTAGTAAATGTGGAAAAAGATTGAATCATGCAACCCTCCTTCCAAAAACAGAACTTGAGAGTCATATCAATGCATAGAAAAAGGATTAGGAAGGCAACAAAAGTAATCGCTAATAAAAATGCAGCAATAAATTAAACATTATGGACAAGTAATTACCAGAAGTTGAATTTCGACACTCAGAATACAAAATTGTAGAAAATGGATGTTAAAATGTTAATGAAAACATACTCTCAAGAACTCCTGAAGAATTTAATGGTTGCCATCCGAGCAAATGGAAAGTGAGATAGAGATGATAGGGTTGGGTAGGGTAGTTACCATAACCTCCTCGCCATAAAATCCATACTATCCAATATGAAGAAGTAATGTTGATCGCCAAATGATACGAGATCCTGAAAGGAGGTAGATATGTTATTTCAATAACCCTCCTCAAAATTAAAAGCCTCCCATAGCTAGACTCAACATGATATTTGTCATTAATCAAGAGAGCCAACAAGTGGGATTCATGTATAAGGGCTTCAAAACCTATGACATATATTTTTATATGTGTTGAGTGATAGATAGACCACATGTAACAAGAAAAATTCCACAACAAAGTGTTATATAAATCAACTTTATATTACGTATTTTTCCATAAAAATGGCGTGTCATATATTCACTCAAAATGTGATTAGGTGCTCAAAAAATTTCATAAGTGTTTAAATTTCAAAGGTTCAAATGCATAAATTTCAAAGGTTTTAAAGTATCAGCTTAGTTGTTTGCTTGAATAAGAACAATATAGAAAACACTTGTTGTAAGTGAGGCATGAATACTTTCAAGTGGGGTATTGCTAAAAAAACAAAGAAATAATATATATATATAAGTATATTCATGTGAAGAAGGAAAGTCTTATGACTAAATAGGGAAAATGATATAAAAACTAAGGGTTAGGTGTACCTGTGTTCGTATTTATAATTACAATTACTTAAAGTATGTTTTAAGTGATTTAACTTAAAGGTTGAATGATAACCATGGTTTGAGAGAGTTGTTAAAAGAAAATATTAAATTAAAAAAAAATAAAAGAAATTTGAGCAGTGTGTGAGATTTC
This sequence comes from Pinus tabuliformis, assembly GCA_031772625.1. NCBI lineage: Eukaryota > Viridiplantae > Streptophyta > Pinopsida > Pinales > Pinaceae > Pinus > Pinus tabuliformis. Next base: position 1,061,731,226 of record CM062804.1, read on the forward strand.
AATCTCTTTATTTTTTTACAGTTATTCTATGAGAAAAGTTGGGATGTCGCAATTTTTATCGGGTGTCTTTTATCTTTAAGTAAAACAATAAAATCTATTTTACATTTTATTATAGAAAGATATTTCTAATACATTTTATGTTTAATAAAATTAAAAATTAATATATACAATATACCAATATTGAGATTATTAATATAATAATAATATAACTTAACAAATAATTATTATTAGTTAAAAGAAAATATTTTTTTTTTCTCGGTAAAAAACTAAACTATTAAATTATGTACAGAGGTCGAAATTACATCATGGTGAAACCAGTGAGAAACAGGCTCTGGGTATGACACCTGAGAGCCGATGATGCACCAAACACAAAAGCAAGAGCACGCCCACGCAGGGGCACCAGACTAAAACCGAAACTGACCATAGGAGCAAGCCCACGCATGGGCACCAGACTAAAAACCGAGATTGACCAAAGGAGCTGGCCCACGCAGGGGCATCAGACAAAAGGAGATTGACTACCAGAGCAAGCCCACGCAAGGGCACCAACCATTTCCTCCCTCACAGGGGAGACTATCCTTACCCGATCCATTAACAAAAAATTCCAATACAGAGATGACAAAACAGAAAGCGAAAGTGACCATAAGCTTTGAGGTTAAAACTGAACCAAAGACAAACAAATAAGACCAGTAGACCAGGCGAAAAGCCAAAAGAACCTTATGTGCGGGCATCTTCATTCGTCCATTTTCTCTTCCTCAATCCGGCACCAACCATAGGCTTCTCTTTCAGCATCGGTGGGAAATGTCGCTACCTCCTCCCCAGTTTCCGTCCTTTGAACGTTCTGAGTTTGCTTAGCATTTTCCGGGTCTGAAGCCGATCCCTTTACCTCCTGCTCCTTATCAGCTTCAGGAGCCTGCGCTGCTTGCCCCGGGTTGACATTCGTCCGCTGCCTTTGTTCATCCAGGGAGTCGTCATCGTCTTGGGCATTTTCGATGAACAGGATAGAGACATGCGCGCTGATCCGTGGATTGTTTGTGGAGCTGGTGAAATTGAAGATGGCTGAGCCGAAGGCTGGCAAGGTAGCCGAGCTCGAAGCCCCTGCATCCAAGAATTGACTGGAATGGAGGGGGTTAGCTCCAGTAGAGCGAGAAATATTGCAGTGGCAGCAATGGCCAACATTTTCCCCGTCATGCCTGCGAGAGACGCCCCCTCTGGAAGTGCCTCGACGGCTAAGCATACGCTGTCGAGGTCTCACCATTGAGGGACAAGAATTCCAACAAACCGCGGGATAAACCAGACTCTCTGCTACCAGAGTCGAACAAGTGATGAGCCCGTTAGACAGAGAAGATATCCCTACGAAGACAGAGAGACCAGTCGTCTGCATAACCACCAACATTCCCTATTCATACCCTGTTTTATCCCTATCGTCCTCACCTACCCTGCTCGGGATCACATCCGCCATAACTGTTGCCATCATCTGGGCCGAATAACCTCTCCAGGCATTTACTGTCCCATGCCTCTTTACCTTAAACCTTCTGCGTCCTTTCCTAGTGTTTACCGCGGGTGCCACATGATGGCCGAAGGTTGGCATGTGTCCAGCCACCCACGCCTGTCCCATCTCACATATCACCCGCATCCGGGGAGTTAAAAGAAAATATTAAATATGTGTCAATGTGTAATTTTTTAAATGTTTATAATATATAATTTAACATCTTAACTTTTTTAATTTTATATGATAAAATAAATTTATAATAAGTTTACAATTTTTGAAAAAAAACACTCAAATTTGAAAACCAAAACACTAAATGCATAAATGCCAACCAATAAAATTAATATAAATTAAATAGACATTTAAGTAAGTATATATTTACTTTTAGAAAATAAAAAAATGTTATGAAAACAAAAAATAAAAATAAAAAGATAACAGTGAGAAAACGAAGAATGCACAAAAGCGAATGGACTAGGATTTTGAAAGCCTTCTAAGTAGCCACAGATACAAATATTACAATACGTTATGTGCGTTTAACACTTTTTTAAAGGCTATAACATTTATATGAAGCCTTTCTCTTTGGATTTCAATAATGCCTTACGATTGAAGCCTTCTCTATCTTTTGCAGATGTTTATTTTGTCAAGAGATGGATTTATAAATCTACAATGAAGATTTGAAAGTAAAATTCTTTACAATTTCCATATGCTTTCTAGTTTTTTTGGGCAATATATTCTTCTATTTCTTCCATTGTTTTATTATTTAGAGTATATTGTCATAGGTGTTTTCCACTTTTTTATTACATTAAGTCTAGCAAATTTGTAGGCAGTATTGCTAATTCATGTTTTTTAAAAAGGTTACTAGATTATAGAATGATATTTTTGATCTAGTATCTCTCAGCTCTGCCAAAGAATTTGAGCTAGTATCTCTCATCTTTGCTAATGTATTTTTATGGCCGACTCTAGTGCAGAGAGACATGATTTTTTGGTTAGACCAACTTACTCTATGATTAAGGTTATGTTGTGTTTGTGGATGTAGATGTTTTCAATTTCTTTCTATTTTTCTTTTGGAATTTTCACAAAATGGAAAAGGAGAAATATGAGTTGTACTTTGTTTCAATAGATTATTGAAAATTTTAAATGAGGAGGAAAAAATATTTAGATTTCATTTGATTAATTTGTTTTTAACTTGTCTATTTTATTTTCATGACAAGGATGAGTATGATAGGAAATACATCTATATTTTCATAGAATGGGTGAGTATGGGTTTTGCTTAATATTCTCCATTTTTATGTATAAGACTATAAACAAAATTTTGGTTGGGATTTTTTTGTTTTTGCATAACATAGTAAAATGTGTTTTACATTTTATTATTAAACATACTCATAAATATATTTTATGTCAAACTGAATCAATACTATATATTAAATTAAATTAAAAAAAAAATAAAAGAAAATAATAAAATTAAAAAAAATAGGCACAATCTCCATCACAAGAGCCGCCAAAATTAAGAAGAGGTGGACAATACTTGGAAATTGAGGAAGAGGTGGATTCCTGGCCTATCCTCTTCATGACCTTTAATTACTTTTATTTTTATTTTTATTTCATTTTATCTTACTTTATTCTATTTTATTTTTATTTATTTAAATAAATTATTTTAATCCTTTTTAGATTTCTTAACTAATTATTGTCTTATGGTGTAATATTTAATAATAATATTAGAATTATTTTTGAATTTCTTTTTCTTATATTAAATATTAATTTTATCTAATCTTAAAAACAAATTGATAATTATAATAATAATAATTAATTAAATAGTTTTCTATAATTCCAATTCCCCATAGTTAATTCTTAACCAAAACCAATGACTTTTTATTTTTTCTATAATTAAATATTACTTTGTTCTATTTTAATAAAAAATTACAATACAAAAAATTAAAATTATTAATATAGTAATAACATGAATTAAATGATAATAATGATTAAAATTTGTGTCTTTTGTGATCCATAAATTAAAATTTGTATTCAAATTTCTGTGATTATTATAATAATAAAACATAAAAAATAAATATTTCAAACACATTTTTTTTAATTTTTGTAATATTTAATAAATTGAAATTAAAATCAATTTAAAATTAAAAATATATATATATGAAAAAAAATAAAGAAATATCTAGTTAATAAATAAAATTTATATTTGTTATATATATATATATATATATATATATATATATATATATATATATATATATATATATATATATATATATATATATATATATATATATATATATATATATAATTTAAAGAAAAAAATTATATAAAAAAATGGAGAATCTAACAAAATTACTTAAAAGAAAAAACATCCTGAAAACAAATTGACGAGCCCAACAAAAAAAACAGTAAAAAAAACAAGAAATACACCAGAAAGTCAAGAAAGAAAAAAACACAAAAGTTAATAATCTTGTCATTATAAAAAAAAAAGAAAGCAAAAAAATTGATAATCTTGTCGTTATAAAAAAGTAGAAAAGTCAAATCACAAAAGCTGATGAGCTTGCCCTTATAACAAATAAAAAGATGAGAAATCACAATAGTTGATGAGCTTGCCCTTATAACAAATATAAAAACCTTAAATTCTCACGGAGCCATTACATTAGATTTTGAAGCTCATACCACCATTACAAATCTCATATAACCACCACAATGGGTCCCACGCATTTATGAAGGCCTTAAAATCTATGCATCTGCTAGTTTCCACAAAAAGAGACAAATTTTCACGCCATTTTGTTCCATAATTAATTTCCTTAACTCTCATATGTAAATTGGGGATTGAATCTCACATCTAAGAACCCTCAATGGTAATTTTTTATTTATAATTATCCCTTCTACTTTTTAGGTATTAGTTTTCTATTTAAGGGAAATGGAGAAAAACATGTGTTGAATTATTGTTTTGTTTACAACATAAAGAAAAATGGTAATTAATGAGAAGTTACGTCTCTCATAAATATGTTGGAGGGTAACATCAGAGATTAACCTCTAATTGTCAGGGAAAACTAGTTGAGTAATTATGCCTAAGGAGACACAAAAAGTTACAAGAGGAAAAGAACTCTGTGTTGTCTTTTTGAATCAAAAAGAAATAGTAGTTATATATGAAAAGGAAAGAGAAGATACACATTGATAATATACGGTGAGAGATAAATACCATCTAGTGTAAATGATATAAAAACTAAGGGTAAATGATATAAAAACTAGGGGCGAGATATACCACAATGAATATTTATAATGCCAATTAGTTAAAATATGTTTTAAATAATTTAACTAAAAGGGTGACTGATAACCATGATTTGAGGGGACTTTTAAAAGAAAATATTAAATTAAATAAAAAATGACCAGTGTGTGATATTTCAATCTCTTTATTTTTTTACAGTTACTTTATTAGGAAAGTTAGGATGTCCCAATTTTTATTGGGTGTTGTTTATTTTTAAGTAAAATAATAAAATATATTTTACATTTTTTATTAAAGATATTCCTAAATATGACTTATCATAAATAAAATAAAAAATTAAGATATACAAGATATCAATATTACGATTATTAATATAGTAATAATATAAATTAACAAATAATAATTATTATTATATTACAAATAAATAAATAAATTATTATTATATTACTAAAAGATAATATTTAATATGTTTCAATGTGTAGTTTTTTTAGATGTTTACAATATATATTTTAGTATCTTAATTTTTTGTTTTACCTCATAAATTTAAATTTAATATACATTTATATTTTTGGAAAAACCCAATGAAATATAAAAACCAAAACACTAAATACTTAAATTCCATTAATTAAAATTAATATTAATTAAAAAAAATTTTAAATAATTATATATTTACTTTTAAAAATCAAAAAGTCTAAAATAGATCCATTTTTTTTTGAAAATAGAACAAAAATTAAAAATAAAAGTAACAAGATTGAGAAAATGAAGAATTCCGAAAATCCAATGGGTGAGTTTTATAAAACCACTTCAAAAGTTTAGAAAAATATAAAGAGAGTATTTTGAAAACCTTTTAAATAGCGAAATACGAACATTACAATAGCTTATGTGGTTGAACACATTTTTAAAGCCTATAACATGTATGCGTCTACATATTTAAATTTAGATGAAGCATTTCTCTTGGGCCTTGTCATGTGTCCCAAAAACTACTCCATAAAATTTTTCTAGGAATAACACTATGGAGTTAATAAGCCCGCACTCTTTTACTATTCCGATCATCAGTGAAGTTTTTCGGCTTCTAAACTATTGTTTCATGGTGGAGTTATTGACTGGTACATTAGGCTCTGGGTTCATTAACTCCAAGTGTACCTAGAAATATCCTGCCTTTTTTTTATCAGTATCATAGCGGATGTTTATTACACTTGGCAGTTTTATTGAGTACATTTTGGTTAATTCTACGTGGCACTACTCGGCCCTCTACGTGGCACGACCAGGTTCCTCTACTCGCAGTCGATTACCTTGATGCCATTGCCACACTATCCGATGGTACAATCCCTTACACGGTTTGGTTCATTCGTCACTTGGTTATCGGGCTGCATTATCGCCTCCACCGTTTGGATTGGCTCTGCTCCTCCTCATGGTTTTCTGCAGTTCTTCTTTGTCTGTCACCAGACCTTGAATGATTTGGAAAACCACTTGGCAAGAGAATATCGTGACTCTTTCATGTCGAAAATTTTAGGTATATATATTTCTATTTTACTGCATTGTGGCATTTTCATAACTGGAGTTGTTTTACTGCTGAACGCTTCAATTTTTTTACCTGCTAACCAAATTCGTAATGATGTGCAACTGGTTGTAGAGCTTGTCTCCCACGTTCGAGAACCTCAGGTGAGGCCACGGGGCAGCATCTCACTGGTTTTCCTTGCTCACGAAACTTAGGTAAGGGTTTGCTACCACCTGGTTAATCTTTTTGGAATGAGTTTGATTCTTCAGAGGATGTGAGTCTGAGATGGTTGGCTACACTAGTTCTATTGCACAGCCTTCCACGTTTCGAGGGTTTGATGGCTGGTTGAGTTATCAGAGTAATTTTTTTGTACAGCCACGAGCTGTCGGGGTTGAGAGTTGTTCCCCTTTTACTCGGCAGAGGGTTTTGTTATAGGTTCTTGACATTGGTTGAACAATGCTGTTCTGATGTAACTTGTGTATATTTGGTTACCCATCATGAACCTTTCTGGGACCTACTGGGTTGTATCAAATGTGCTTACCAGGTGCTATGAAGCACTCTCAGGAACTCCTGGAGTGTAGTTTCTAGAGGCGCCTTAGTTAATTACTCTCTTTGCAATGTTTATTTGTATAACCCATCGTCACAGAGTTATCCCCAACTATTCTTAAATGATGATTTCAAGCTATGTACAATTGTGTATTTAATGATATCGATTTCATTCTTGTTTACTATTTAAATGTTTTAGTTCTATGAAGTATAACGGTCCCTGCTCAGACTGTTATATGATTTAATGAATGAACTGAATTTGAAATAAAGGTTGAAATGTATGGCATTGTTTCCACTTCTATGTGCTTATCTTCTTTGGTTCCTTTCTGGTACTTCCACCCCATGCTTATGTTTGTTGATTAAATCTAGTGTTCTGAATTAATTATTTGCGGTAAAAATAGTTGTGGAACCCCACCCAGCGTAGTCTTGGCGGTCTATGTACACGGTGACCCTTGACAGGCTGGTTTACCTATTATGGGGTTTCCTCCCTTCACAGCTCTCTATGGCCTGACGGTTACAATCTGCAGCCGAGGATTTTTCTTTACATTTTATATACTGTATATGTACATATTTTTCCGCGTATCCACCTGTTAGTTGTAAGAGCTGTGTGCAGTTTATTAATCGGTGTTTATGCCATACCATACCTTCATATAGTACTCGACGAATGTTATGAACTGGTATTGTTTGGTTTCTACCCTCCTCGTTCTGGTTAGCACTATCAGGGAGGTTCTCGCCTCTTAACTCATTTGCTGAGTATGAAATTTATAATAATAGTTTCAAAATTACACCCACTCACCAGGGTTTCAAATTGTGAATTGTCAATCTACTACAACGACCGCTTCCTAGGGTCACTTTTCTCCCCTCAACAGAGTTTAGCATAGACACCCTGTCTCAGATGTTAAACAGTTTATATATATCTTCTTCTCTCCCTAAATCCTCTATAAGGGATCGTTCATGTTTCCTTTTGTTAACGTATACATTTTAATTACAAAGTTAATCTTGTACAGAGGCTTAATGTTTTCCTTCTGCTACAATTATTTCTTTTATTTCCAAGAATAATACAAAACTTACAGAATTAATTCTAATGCTTTCTTTCTGCTACAGTTCTTTTTTTTCAATAATAATACAGAACTTACAGAGTTAGTTCTAATGTCTTCTTTCTGCTAAAGTTCTCTCTTTCATTTCAAGAATAATACATAACTTACATAGTTAACTCTAATGTCTTCTTTTTGCTACAGTTCTTTCTTTCATTTCAAGAATAATACAGAACTTACAGAGTTAACTCTAATGCTTTCTTTCTGCTACAATTCTTCTTTTATTTCAATAATAATACAAAACTTAATCGTGCACAGCAATTAGAGTTTTTGTTTGATACCTGTGATGTGCTTATTTCACTGAACTATTCACCTCTGTCCCTTCGGAGTTTCGGCCACTCGTAACGCCTTCCAAATTCTGAGCTTTCCTATGTCTCCTACTTCAATTTGCCACCCAACCTTGAGATTTGTCTTTCGAGACTAGAATCTCCCCCCTTGCTCTCTTGCAGGACCACTGTCCTCTGCAACATATCTGCACTCAGTGCTTGGCTATCTAGTCCTTACCGGATTTAGCCATTTTTATTTTTTTTTTGTTTTTTTGTCTGTCCTCTACAGCACAGTCTAACTTCCTTTTTTTTTTCCCTCTCCCCTGGAAAGCTTTTCATTCAGAAGAGATAGTTAGGGTTGCATCCACCGCAACTGTTTCTCCCAACTTCCCATTCAGAAATTGCCAACATTTTCCAAAAACATTTCTTATGTTATAAAAAAAATAACAATATTATTAAATTCCAAAACATTTAACAATGTCATATTCAGTTTTTAACCACAGTAAATTTAAATATTTACATCTTCCTGGGGCATTACATCTCCCCCTCCTGAAATTGGACATCGTCCCAATGTCCGTTGACCAAGAACAACTCCGGGTAAGCTTTCCTCATGAACTCTTCATCTTCCCAAGTGGCCTCATCAGGCCCATAGTGCTGCCATTGCACTTTAACTTGGATAATAGCTCACTTCCTCAGCTGTACTTCTCTCTGGTCGAGAATGCTCAGCGGCTCGACCAAGATTTCTCCTTCCGGTTCGACCTGCAACGTGGAATATTCTAAGTCAGTTTCTTAAAAAGAAAACTTTTAGACTGGTCTACTGGAAATAATCCTCACCTGTATATCCTGCCATATGATCACATGTTTAGGGTCATAGACGTATTTTTTTAATACAAAGACATGGAAGACATTGTGGACCAGAATGTGACTTGGCAGGGCGAGCTGGTAAGCCACCAGCCCAATTCTTGCCAAGACCTGGAATGGTCCACAATATTGAGGTGCCAACTTGGTACACCCGCTCCATTGCAATGTACTCCTTCTTGCTTGAATTCTCACATACACATGGTCACCGACTTGGTATTATTTAAACCTCCTCTTTCAGTCGACAAAGTTCTTTTGCCTATCCTGAGCAGCTTTCAAATTAGACCACACCTTTTTGACCATTTCCTTAAGCATTTCTATCCCTAACCTTAATTTATCTTCAGGCCCACCCTAGCTTGAGGGTGTGCGGCACATCCGCCCCTACAAAACCTCAAAGGGGCTCATCTGTAACGAGGTATGATAGCCGTTATTGTATGCAAACTAAACCAAGTGTAAATACTCCTCCCATTGCATTGGTTGATGCATTACATATGCCCTTAACATGTCTTCTACCACTTGGTTCACCTGCCCTATTTGTTCGTCGGTCTGGGGGTGATACGCTGTACTGAAGTTCAACTATGTTCCTAATTCTGCAAATAATGTCTTCCAAAAGGCCGACGTGAATTTCATGTCATGGCCTGAAATTATCGTCTTCGGGAGTCCATGCAATTTAAACACATTCTGCATGAAGATATGGGCAATCTGTACAACTCTGTAGGTAGATTGCATAGGTATAAAATGTGCTGCCTTACTTAGTTTGTCCACGACCACCATAATAGAATCATTATTCTTCTTTGTCTTAGGTAGCCCTGTTATGAAATCCATGGAAATGGTTTCCCACTTCCACTTCGGAATGGGTAATGGCTGCAACAGCTCCGCTGGATGTTGATGCTCTGCCTTAGTTTGTTGGCACTCTAAACATCATGCCAGATACTCGGCCACATTCTTCTTCATACCTGGTTAGTAATATTCTTTTCGAAGTGCAGTGATCATTTCCTAATATCCTGGGTGTCCAGCATAGTGGCTGATGCGAAATTCATCCAGAATCAGGTTTTTAATGTTGTTTTGATTAGGTACATATAGCCCTTTCTGGTAGTACAACGTTCCAACATCATCCACCTCATAGCCTTGCTATTTTTCCTTGTTGGTAAACTGTTGTACTTGTTGTTTTACTTGTTGGTATACAGTGTCTTGTTCTGCTACCTTCTTTATCATTTCCTCGAAGGGGTTTTTCCATTCGCTGAAGGAAATTTCGTACAAACATTGTAATTTCCAACTTAACGTGTCGGTCACCTGGTTTTCTTTCCCCTTCAGATGTTTGATTTCAAAGTCAAAACCACTTAAGAAATCTACCCACCATGCTTGCCTAGCAATTAAAGTTGGCTGGCTAAAATAATTGGTCAGGCTATGGTGGTCTGTTAGTAACAAAAATTTCCTTCCCATAAGATAATGTTGCCACATCTTCAAAGCGTGTATGATAGCTACCAACTCTAAGTCATAAGCAGAATATTTATGCTCATGCTATTTTAGTTTCCTTGACTCGTAAGAAATTACTTTCCCTTCTTGCATCAACATGCCTCCCACACCTTCCTTGCTTGCATTAGTTCACACCACATAGTCCTTATTAGGATCAGCTATGCTCAAAATGGGTGCGGTGGTGAGCAGGTGCTTAAGCTGCTCAAAACTTCTCTGACATTCCGGGGTCCATCTGAATGCTCTTCCTTTTTTCTGTAAGGAGGTGATAGGATACGCTACCCTTGAGAAGCCTTCCACAAATCGTTTGTAATAACAAGCTAGCCCCATAAAGGACCTGATGTCTGCTACATCTTTCAGTATGGGCCATTCCATTATGGTCTTTATCTTTTCAGGGTCCACTACGATCCCTTCCTTTGTGATTATATGGCCCAGATACTATATTTCTTCCTTGAATAAGTCACACTTGCTGAACTTGGCATATAACTAGTGTTCTCGGAGGGTTTACAGCACCAATCTGAGGTGCTCCTTGTGCTCTTCCATGGTACAAGAATATATCAATATATCATCGATAAATATCAGCACAAATCTGTCCAAACATTGATGAATATGTTGTTCATCAAGCACATGAAATTTGCGGGGGTGTTAGTCAACCTAAAGGGTAGAACCACAAACCCATAATGCCCATACCTTGTTCTAAAAGTTGTTTTAGCGATGTCCTCTTCCTTAATCCTAATTTGGTGATAACCTGATCACAAATCGACCTTGGAGAATACTATGGCACCTTTCACTTGGTCGAACAATTCATCAATCTAAGGTAGAGGATACTTGTTTTTGATTGTCAGTTTATTCACCTAACGATAATCTATACACATGCGAAGAGTCCTGTCTTTTTTCTTAACAAACAATATTGGAGCTCCCCAAGGAGACACGCTGGGATGAATATAGTTTTTGTCTAACAGCTCCTGTAGCTACATTTTTAACTCTGTCAACTCAAGTATACTCATTCTGTAGGGTGCTCAGGAGACTGAGGCTGCCCCTGATACCAATTCGATAGTAAAGTCTATATCCCTCTTAGGTGGCAGTCCGGGAATCTCTTCCGAAAACACATCAGCAAATTCTTGTATCACTGGGATGTTATCCAATGTGGTTGTCTTATCCTTCGAGTCAGCATAGCCCACTTGGATGGCATAAATATGACACCCCTTCTTGATTCATTTCGCTAACTAAGATGTGGTTATTGGTCGAACCTGTACTGGCTGCTTAATTCCTTGCATCTCTTACCTAGCTCCAAGTTCATCCCTATAATAAATAGTCTTTGTCTTGCAATTGACCATTGACCAGTTCTTTTCTAACCAGTCCATACCGATTAGAACATCATATGAACCAAGGGGAAGCACATTCAAATCTTCCATAACTGGCTGCCCTGCTATTGTTGAAGAGCAGTTATTGACTTTTGCCCGCACTCGCCTCTTGGCCCCTCTAGCCAACTGTACTAGCCACAGATTCTTGAATTTAATAGGTTGCAGTTTACAATGTTCTACTACCTTAGGACTAATATAACTTAATGTGGCTCCAGGGTCAATTAAAATAGCTACAATAAGGTCTGAAATTTTACCTTCAAATTCCACCATGGTCGGCTGGTACTTCGCCTGACGATTATCCACGACTGCATTAATCCTTGGTATGCTATGTCCTACATCACCGACAGTCGATGCTTCATGGATTTGGGATAATTGTTCAGTTCCCTTTCGCTGCAGACAGTTTTTGACATAGTGAGGCCCACCACAACCCCAACACTGTACTGGGGGTCTTGCTATACCTTCACTGTCCAATCTTGCAAGCTATTTGCCAACTCTAGACTCACTGGTTGGCTTCAATTTGAGTGAGTTTTTCTATATAGTTCTGTTGTTATGCCCCTTACCAAATCCCTTGCTTCCACCACTGCGATTTCCATTACTATTTCCAGTTGACTTATTACCTCTTTTCTCATTCCATCTTTTGCCTGGAACTTCTCCTTTTTGTTTACTCTGCTGGTAACAAATCCTGGCTTTACAGATAGCTTCAGCCATTGTCTTTGGATTGTCAAACTCAATCCTTTCCCGCATATACAGTGGTAAACTACTAACAAATCTTTGCATCTTAGCTTTTTCTTCTCTAATATAAGGCACATAACGAACTAAGGAAGTAAATCGGGTGATAAATTTGTCCATGATCTGCTGCCCCAACCGCAAGTCATGGAATTCCCTTGCCTTTTCATCGTAAAAATGCTCAGTCAGGTATCTTTCTTTGAAGTACCTTTGAAATTTCTCCCAAGTTATGGTCTGTTTGCTTACTGCCTTTACGATCTTAACTTCTTCCCACCACAGGGTAGCTTTTCCTTGCAGTTGGAAAATGGCCATCCGTGCCTTAAGGTTGTGATCATATTCGTATAACTAGAAATATTTGTTCATATTAATCAACCATGCCTCGGCTGCTTCCTCCTATTCCCCATCGAAGTGCGGCGGTTTAATCTTATGAAACTCCAACTCTATTCGTTGCCTTTTTGAGGTCTGTTGTTCAGATGCATTATCAGATCATTCCTCCCTCTCTTCGGACCCTTCAGGTTCTGTATGGTGGTTCTGTTCTTCTGATATTCTCTATTGTTCCACACTGGGATTAACTGGCAGCTGGTTCTGTCTGTCAGACGGGCTTTTCATAATTCTTTCTTGTTCCATCGTTAGTCATTCATTATCTTCACGTAACCGAGCCATTTCTTTTTTCAATTCCTGCACCATTTCCAAAGTAGCCTGGTTTGTATTGTGAGCTTCCTCTCTGAGCTGTACCCATAGCTCGGGATTACTCTCAGGAGTAGGTATGGGTCCCTGACCCATCCCATACCTGCGCGATGTACTTTCCGCTCTTCTCATACTGGCAGTCTCCTGATTTCCTATTCTGTTTCTTAACAAAAAGAAGGTTACAGAAAGGAAAAAGTTAACACACTCACTGTTTTCTTGAATTGCACAAATAAAGTCAAAATAAATTGTATATGTTATTTTCTGTAGTCAACCTTCCATTCCCGGAGGCCTCAATTTTGTAACTGGGCTCTGATACCAACTGTCATGTCTCCCAAAAACTACCTCGTAATTTTTTTTAGGAATAACACTATGGAGTTAATAAGCCCGCACTCTTTTACTATTTCGGTCATCGGTGAAGTTTTCAAGCTTCTAAACTATTGTTTCATGGCGGAGTTGCTGACTGGTACATTAGGATCAGGGTTCATTAACTCCAAGTGTACCTAGAAATCTCCCGCCTTTTCGTTATCAGTATCATAGCGGATGTTTATTACACTTGGCAATTTTATTGGACACATTTTGGTTATGTTGTACATATTGCTATTAAGGCTCTGGCTATCGATGTTAATTCTCCCTACTTGGCCCTCTACGTGGTACGAGTAGGTTCCTCTACCCATAGTCGATTACCTCGAGCCCATCGCCACACTAACTGATGGTACAATCCCTTACATGGTTTGGTTCATTCGTCGCTTGGTTATCGGGTTGCATTATCGCCTCCACCATTTGGCTTGGCTCTTCTCCTCCTCATGGTTTTCTACAGTCCTGCTCTGTCTGTCGCCAGACCTTGGAATGATTTGGAAAACCACCCAGCAGGAGCATATGGTGTCTCTTTCATGTCAAAAATTCCAGGTATATATATTTCTGTTTTACTGCATTGTGGCATTTTCATAACTGGAGTTGTTTTACTGTTGAACGCTTCAATTTTTTTACCTGCTAACCAAATTTGTAATGTTGTGCAACTGGTTGTAGAGATTGTCTCCCACATCCGAGAACCTCAGGCGAGGCCACGGGGTGGCATCTCACTGGTTTTCCTTGCCCACGAAACCCAGGTAAGGGTTTTCTCCCACATGGTTAATTTTTTTGGAATGAGTTTGATTCTTCAAAGGATGTGAGTCTGAGATGGTTGGCTACACTGGTTCTATTGCACAGCCTTCCACGTTCTGAGGGTTCGATGGCTGGTTGAGTTATCATAGTAATTTTTTTTATACAGCCACTAGCTATCGGGGTTGAGAGCTATTCCCCTTTTACTCGGCAGAGGGTTTTGTTATAGGTTCTTGACATCGGTTGAACAGTGTTGTTTTGATGTAACTTGTGTATATTTGGTTACCCATCATGAACCTTTCCGGGACCTACCAGGTTGTATCAAATGTGCTTACCAGGTTCCATGAAGTGCTCTTAGGAACTCCTGAGTGTAGTTGCTAGAGGCGCCTTGGTTAATTACTCTCTTTGCAATGTTTATATGTATAACCCATCGTCACAAAGTTATCCCCAACTGTTCTTAAATGATGATTTCAAGCTATGTACAACTGTGTATTTAATGATATGGATTTCATTCCTGTTTACTGTTTAAATGTTTTAGTTCTATGAAGCATAACAGTCCCTGCTCAGACTGTTATACGATTTAATGGTTGAACTGAATTTGAAATAAAGGATGAAATGTATGGCATTGTTTCCATTTCTCTGTGCTTATCGTCTTTGGTTCGTTTCTGGCACTTCCACCCCATGCTTATGTCTGTTGATTAAATCTGGTGTTCTCAATTAATTATTTGTTGTAAAAATAGTTGTGGAACCCCACCTAGCGTAGTCTTGGTGGTCTATGTACACAGTGACCGTTGACGGGCTGGTTTACCTGTTATGGGGTTTCCTCCCTTCGTAGCTCTCTGTGGCCTGACGGTTACAATCCGCAGCTGAGGATTTTTCTTTACGTTTTATATATTGTATATGTACATATTTGTCCGCGTATCCACCTGTTAGTTGTAAGAGCTATGTGCAGTTTATCAATCGTTGTTTCCACCATACCATACCTCCATATAGTACTCAACTAATGTTATGAACTGGTATTGTTTGGTTTCTACCCTCCTCTTTCTGGTTAGCACTATTAGGGAGGTTCTCGCCTCTTAACTCATTTACTGAGTATGAAATTTATAATAATAGTTTCAAAATTACACCCACCCACCAGGGTTTCAAATTGTGAATTGTCAATCTACTACAACGACTGCTTCCTAGGGTTGCTTTTCTCCCCTCAATAGAGTTTAGCGTAGACACCATGTCTTAGATGTTAAACAGTTTATATATATCTTCTTCTCTCCCTAAATCCACTAGAAGGGATCGCTCATGTTTCCTTTTGCTAACGGATACATTTTAATTACAGAGTTAATCTTGTACAGAGGCTTAATGTTTTCCTTCTGCTACAATTCTTTCTTTTATTTCCCAGAACAACACAGAACTTACAAAATTAATTCTAATGCTTTCTTTCTGTTACAGTTTTTTTTTCGAAGAATGATATAGAACTTACAAAGTTAGTTCTAATGTCTTCTTTCTACTACAGTTCTCTCTTTCATTTCAAGAATAATACAGAACTTACCGAGTTAACTCTAATGTCTTCTTTCTGCTACAATTCTTTCTTTCATTTCAATAATAATACAGAACTTACAGAGTTAACTCTAATGCTTTCTTTCTACTACAGTTCTTCTTTTATTTCAATAATAATACAGAACTTAATCATGTACATCAATTAGAGTTTTTTTTTGATACCTGTGATGTTCTTATTTCACTGAACTATTCACCTCTATCCCTTCAGAGTTTCGGCCACTCGTAACGCCTTCTAGATTCTGAGCTTTCCTATGTCTCCTTCTTCAATTTGCCACCCAACCTTGAGATTCATCTTTCGAGACCAGAATCTCCCCCCGTGCTCTCTTGCAGGACCACTGTCCCCAGCAAGATATCTGCACTCAGTGCTTGGCTATCTGGTCCTTACCAGACTTATGCATTTTTTTTTATTTTTTTTTTTCTGTCTGTCCTCTACAACACAATCTAAGTTCCTTTTTTTTCTCCCTCTCACCTGGAAACCTTTCTAGTCAGAAGAGATAGTTAGGGTTGCATCCACTGCCACTGTTTCTCCCAACTTCCTATTCAGAAGTTGCCAACATTTTCCAAAAACATTTCTTATGTTATAAAAAAAATAATAACAATATTATTAAATTCCAAAATAGTTAACAATGTCATATTCAGCTTTTAGCCACAGTAAATTCAAATATTTACATCTTCCTGGGGCATTACAGGCCTAGTAATTCCTTAATACTGAATCACTTCTCCATTCTTTGTAGCAGTGTTTATTAGGCCAATGGATGGATTTCTAAATCTACAATGAAGATTTGAAAACACTTTTTTTAGAATTACCATGTGTTTTCTAGTTTTTTGGCAATATATTTTTCTTTTTCTTCACTTTGTTTATTATTTAGAGTAGTATTGTCATCAATATACTATTGTTAATTGCACAGTCTAAGAAACAGTTGTGGGGATCCAAATGGGATAGGTGGGTGGCCACCAACACCTACCTAGATCACAATGATTAGTATAATAGTGTTACAAAATAGCAAAACATAAAATATAAAACAAACAAACAGTATAGTAATAACATGAGTTAAATAATGATAATGATTAGTATAATAGTGTTACAAAATAGTAAAACATAAAACATAAAACAAACAAACAATATAGTAATAACATGAATTAAAAATGATAATGATTAGCATAATAGTGTTACAATATAGTAAAACATAAAACAAACAAACAATATAGTAATAACATGAATAAATAATGATAATGATTAGTATAATAGTGTTAGAAAATAGTAAAACATAAAACATAAAACAAACAAACAATACAGTAATAACATGAATTAAATAATGATAATGATTAGTACAATAGTGTTACAATATAGTAAAGCATAAAACATAAAACAAACAAACAATATAGTAATAACATGAATTAAAATTATTAATATAGTAATAACATTAATTAAATAATAATAATGAATAGTATAATAGTATTACAAAATACTATTACAATATACTATAAGATGAATTAATAGTATAACAAAATACTGTTACAATATACTAAAATATAAAACATAAAACAAATAAACAATATAGTAATAAGATGAATTAAAATTATTAATATAGTAATAACATGAATTAAAACTATTAATATAGTAATAACATTAATTAAATAATGATAATGATTCGTATAATAGTGTTACAAAATAGTAAAACATTAAATAAATGAAAAATATAATAATAACATGAATTAAAATTATTAATATAGTAATAACATGAACTAAATAATGATAATGGTTAGTATAACAGTGTTAAAAAATAGTAAAACATAAAACATAAAACAATCAAACAATATAGTAATAACATGATTTAAATAATGATAATGATTAGTATAATAGTATTACAAAAGAGTAAAACATAAAACAAACAAACACAATATAGTAATAACATGATTTAAATAATGATAATGATTAGTATAATAGTGTTACAAAATAGTAAAACATAAAACAAACAAACGATATAGTAATAACATGAATTAAATAATGTTAATGATTAGTATAATAATGTTACAAAATAGTAAAAATTAAAACAAACAAACAATATAGTAATAACATGAATTAAAATTATTAATATAGTAATAACATGAATTAAATAATGATAAGATTAGTATAATAGTATTACAAAATAGTGAAAAATAAAACATAAAACAAACAAACAATATAGTAATAACATGAATTAAATAATGATAATGATTAGTATAACAGTGTTACAATATAGTAAAACATAAAGAAAAACAAACTATATAGTAATAACATGAATTCAAATTATTAATATAGTAATAACATGAATTAAATAATGATAATGATTAGTATAATAGTGTTACAAAATATTGTTACAGAATAGTAAAACATAAAACATAAAACAAACAAAAAATATAGGAATAAGATGAATTAAAATAATTAAAATAGTAATAACATGAATTAAAATTATTAATATAGTAATAACATGAATTAAATAATGATAATCATTAGTATAATAGTGTTACAAAATAGTAAAACATAAAACATAAAACAAACGAACAATATAGCAATATCATGAATTAAACAATGATAGGGATTAGTGTAATAGTGTTACAATAAAGTAAAACATAAAACATAAAACAAACAAACAATATAGTAATAACATGAATTAAAATTATTAATATAATAATAAAATGAACTAAATAATAATGATTAACACAATAGTGTTACAAAATGGTAAAGCATAAAACATAAAACAAACAAACAATATAGTAATAACATGAATTAAATAATCATAATCATTAGTATAATAGTGTTACCAAATAGTAAAACACAGAAAATAAAACAAACAAACAATATAGAAATAATATGAATTAAATAAGGATAATGATTGCTATAATAGTGTTACAAAATAGGGTTACAAAAAACATAAAACAAACAAACAATATAGTAATAAAATGAATTAAATGATGTTAAAGATTAGTATAATAGTGCTACAGAATAGTAAAACACAAAACATAAAACAAACAAACAATATAGTAATAACATGAATTAAAATGATTATTATAGTGATAACATGAACTAAATAATGATAATGATTAGTATAATAGTGTTACAAAATAGTGTTACAAAATAGTATAACATAAAATATAAAACAAACAAACAATATAGTAATAACATGAATTAAATAATGACAATGATTAGTATAGTAGTGTTACAAAATAGTGTTGCCAAATAGTAAAACATAAAACATAAAACAAATAAACAATATAGTAATAACATGAATTAAATAATGATAATGATTAGTATAATAGTGTTAAAAAATGATAAAACATAAAACATAAAACAAACAAACAATATAGTAATAAAATGAAGTAAAATTATTAATATAGTAATAACATGAATTAAATAACTATAATGATTAGTATATTAGTGTTACAAAATAATGTTACAATATAGTAAGACATAAAACATAAAACAAACAAACAATATAGTAATAACATGAATTAAATAATGATAATGATTAGTATAATATTGTTACAAAATATTGCTACAGAATAGTGTTACAAAATTGTAAAACATAAAACATAAAACAAACAAACAATACAGTAATAGCATGAATTAAAATTATTAATACAGTAATAACATGAATTAAATAATTATAATGATTAGTATAATAGTGCTACAAAATAGTGTTGCAAAATAGTAAAACATAAAACATAAAATAAACAAACAATATGCTAATAACAAGAATTAAATAATGATAATGATTAGTATAGTAGTGTTACAAAATAATAAAACATAAAACATAAAACAAGTGAACAATATAGTAATAACATGAATTAAATAATGATAATGATTAGTATAATAGTGTTACAAAATAGTAAAACATAAAAAATATGACAAACAAACAATATAGTAATAACTTGAATTAAATAATGATAATGATTAGTATAATAGTGATACAAAATAGTGTTACAATATAGTAAAACATAAAACAAACAAACAATATAGTGATAACATGAGTTAAATAATGTTAATGTTTAGTATAATAGTGTTACAAAATAGTTTTACAAAAAAGTAAAACATAAAAGATAAAACAAACAAAAAATACAGTAATAACTTGAATTAAATAATGATAATGATTAGTATAATAGTGTTACAAAATGGTCTTACAATATAGTAAAATGTAAAACATAAAACAAACAAACAATATAGTAATAACATGAATTAAAATTATTGATATAATAATAAAAAAATTAAAATTATTAATATAGTAATAACGTGAATTAAAATTACTAATATAGTAATAACATGAATTAAAATTATTAATATAGTAATAACATGAACTAAATAATGATAATGATTAGTATAGTAGTGTTACAAAATAGTGTTGCAAAATAGTAAAACATAAAACATAAAACAAACAAACAATATGCTAATAACATGAATTAAACAATGATAATGATTAGTATAGTAGTATTACAAAATATTAAACATAAAACATAAAACAAACGTACAATATAGTAATAACATGAATTAAATAATGATATTGATTAGTATAATAGTGTTACAATATAGTAAAACAAAAAACATAAAACAAACAAACAATATAGTAATAACATGAATTAAAATTATTAATATAGCAATAACATGAACTAAAGAATGATAATTTTTAGTATAATAGTGTTACAAAATAGTGTAACATAAAACATAAAACAAACAAACAATATAGTAATAACGTGAATTAAATAATGATAATGATTAGTATAACATTGTTACAAAATAGTGTTACAAAATAGTAAAAATTAAAACATAAAATAAACAAACAATATACTAATAATATGAATTAAAATTATTAATATAGTAGTCACATGAATTAAATAATTATAATGATTAGTATAAAAGTGTGCAAAATAGTAAAACATAAAACATAAAGCAAACAAACAATATAGTAATAACATGAATTAATTAATGATAATGATTAGTATAATAGTGTTACAACATAGTAAAACACAAAACGTATAACAAACAAACAATATAGTAATAACATGAATTAAATAATGATAATGATTAGTATAATAGTGGTATAGAATAGTGTTACAATACAGTAAAATGTAAAACATAAAACAAACAAACAATATAGTAATAAAATGAATTAAAATTATTAATATAGAAATAACATGAAATATATAATGATAATGATTTGTATAATAGTGTTACAAAATAGTAAAACATAAAGCATAAAACAAATGAACAATATACTAATAACATGAATTAAATAATGATATTGACTAGTATAATAGTGTTACAATATAGTAAAACATAAGACATAAAACAAACAAACAATATAGTCATAACATGAATTAAAATTATTAATATCGTAATAGCATGAATTAAATAATGATAATGATTAGTATAATAGCGTTACAAAATACTGTTACAATATAGTAAAACATAAAACGTAAAACAAACAAAAAATATAGGAATAAGATGAATTAAAATAATCAATATAGTAATAACATGAATTAAATAATGATAATAGTTAGCAAAATAGTGTTACAAAATAGTAAAACGTAAAACATAAAACAAACGAACAATATAGTAATATCATGAATTAAACAATGATAGGGATTAGTATAATAGTGTTACAATATAGTAAAACATAAAACATAAAACAAACAAACAATATAGTAATAACATGAATTAAAATTATTAATATAGTAATAAAATGAACTAAATAATAATAATTAATGCAATAGTGTTAGAAAATAGTAAAGCATAAAACATAAAACAAACAAACAATATAGTAATAACAATATGTTGTAGCAAAAGTATTACAAAATTCATAGTGTTACAAAATAGTAAAACATAAAACATAAAACAAACAAACAATATAGAAATAATATGAATTAAATATTGATAATGATTGGTATAATAGTGTTACAAAATAGGGTTACAAGAAACATAAAACAAATAAACAATATAGTAATAAAATGAATTAAAATTATTAATATAGTAATAACATGAACTAAATAATGATAATGATTAGTATAATAGTGTTACAAAATAGTATAACGTAAAAAATAAAACAAACAAACAAACAAACAATATAGTAATAATATGAATTAAATAATGACAATGATTAGTATAGTAGTGTTACAAAATAATGTTCCCAAATAGTAAAACATAAAACATAAAACAAACAAACAATATAATAATAAAATGAAGTAAAATTATTAATATAGTAATAACATGAATTAAATAACTATAATGATTAGTATATTAGTGTTACAAAATAATGTTACAATATAGTAAGATATGAAACATAAAACAAACAAACAATATAGTAATAACATGAATTAAATAATGATAATGATTAGTATAATATTGTTACAATATAGTAAAACATAAAACATAAAACAAACAAACAATATAGTAATAACATGAATTAAATAATGTTAATGTTTAGTATAATAGTGTTACAAAATAGTTTTACAAAACAGTAAAACATAGAACATAAAACAAACAAACAATACAGTAATAACGTGAATTAAATAATGATAATGATTAGTATAATATTGTTACAAAATAGTGCTACAAAATAGTGTTACAAAATTGTAAAACATAAAACAAAAAACAAACAAACAATATAGTAATAGCATGAATTAGAATTATTAATATAGTAATAACATGAATTAAATACTTATAATGATTAGTATAATAGTGCTACAAAATAGTGTTGCAAAATAGTAAAACATAAAACATAAAGAAAACAAACAATATGCTAATAACGTGAATTAAATAATGATAATGATTAGTATAATAGTGTTACAAACTATTCTTACAATATAGTAAAATGTAAAACATAAAACAAACAAACAATATAGTAATAACATGAATTAAATAATGATAATGACTAGTATAGTAGTGTTACAAAATAGTGTTGCAAAATAGTAAAACATAAAACATAAAACAAACAAACAATATGGTAATAACATGAATTAAACAATGATAATGATTAGTATAGTAGTATTACAAAATATTAAACATAAAACATAAAAAAAAAGTACAATATAGTAATAACATGAATTAAAATCATTAATATAGTAATAACATAAACTAAAGAATTATAATGTTTAGTATAATAGTGTTACAAAATAGTGTCACATGAAACATAAAACAAACAAACAGTGTAGTAATAACATGAATTAAATAATGGTAATGATTAGTATAACAGTGTTACAAAATGGTGTTACAAAATAGTAAAAAATAAAACATAAAACAAACAAACAATATACTAATAACATGAATTAAAATTATTAATATAGTAATAACATGAATTAAATAATGATAATGATTAGTATAATAGTGTTACAGAGTAGTGTTACGAAAAACACAAAATAGTATAGTAATAACATGAATTAAAATTATTAATATAGTAATAATATGAATTAAATAATGATAATGATTAGTATAATAATGTTAGAAAATAGTGTTACAAATTAGTAAAACATAAAACATAGAACAAACAAACAAAATGGTAGTAACATGAATTAAAATTATTAATATAGTAATAACATGAATTTAATAATGATAATTATTAGTATAATAGTGTTACAAAATATTAAAACATAAAACTTAAAACAAATAATATAGTAATAACATGAATTAAATAATGATATTGATTAGTATAATAGTGTTACAAAATAGTAAAACATAAAACATAAAACAAACAAACAATATAGTAATAACATGAATAAAATAATTATAATGATTAGTATAATAGTTTTACAAATAGTGCTACAATATAGTAAAACATAGAACATAAAAAAAATAAACAATATAGTAATAACATGAATTCAAATTATTAATATAATAATAACATGAATTAAATAATTATAATGATTAGTATAGTAGTGTTAAAAAATCGTGGTACAATATAGTAAAACACAAAACATAAAACAAAGAAACAATATAATAATAACATGAATTAAAATTATTAATATAGTAATAACATTGATTGAATAATGATAATGATTAGTATAATAGTGTTACAAAATAGCGTTACGAAATAGTAAAACATAAAACATAAAAGAAACAAACAATATAGTAATAACATGAATTAAATAATGATAATGATTTGTATAGTAGTGTTATAAAATAGTAAAACATAAAACATAAAAGTAACAAACAATATAGTAATAACATGAATTAAATAATGATAATGATTAGTATAATAGTGTTATAAAACAGTGATACAAAATAGTAAAACATAAAACATAAAACAAACAAATAATATTGTAATAACATGAATTAAAATTATTAATATAGTAATAACAGAAATAAATAATGATAATGATTAGTATAATAGTGTTACAAAATAGTAAAACATAAAATATAAAACAAACAAACAATATAATAATAACATGAATTAAATAATTATATTGATTAGTATAATAGTGTTACAAAATTGTGCCACAATATAGTAAAACATAAAACAAGCAAACAATATAATAACATACCAATAACAATATAGTAATAACATGAAGATTATAAAATACATGATATATACCAATAACATGAAGTAAAATAATGATAATGATTAGTATAATAGTGTAAAAATAGTGTTATAGAATAGTAATAACATGAATTAAATAATGATAAGATTAATATAATAGTGTTACAAAATAGCGTTATAAAATAGTAAAGAATAAAACATAAAACAAACAAACAATATAGTGATAACATGAATTAAATAATGATAATGATTATTATAATATTGTTACAAAATAGTGTTACAAAAAACATAAAACAAACAAACAATATAGTAATAACATGAATTAAATAATTATAATGATTATTATAATATTGTTACAAAATAGTGTTACAATATAGTAAAACATAAAACGTAAAAAGAGAAACAATATAGTCATAACATGAATTACATAATGATAATGATTATTGTAATAGTGTTACAAAATAATGTTACAAATTGGTAAAAGATAAAACTTAGAACAAACAAGCAATCTAGTAATGAAATGAATAAAAATTAGTAATATAGTAATAACATGAATTAAAATTATTTATATAGTAATAACATGAATTAAATAATGATAATGATTAGTATAATAGTGTTACAATATAGTAAAACATAAAAGACAAAACAAACAAACAATATAGTAATAACATGAATTAAATAATGATAATTATTCGTATAATAATGCTACAAAATAGTGTTACAAATTAGTAAAACATAAAACTTAAAACAAACAATATAGTAATAACATGAATTAAATAATGATGATGATTAGTATAATAGTGTTACAAAATAGTAAAACATAAAACATAAAACAAACAAACAATATAGTAATAACATGAATAAAATAATTATAATGATCAGTATAATACTGTTACAAAATAGTGCTACAATATAGTAAAACAAACAATATAAAACAAACAAACAATAGAGTAATAATATGAATTCAAATTATTAATATAATAATAACATGAATTAAATAATTATAATGATTAGTATAATAGTGTTAAAAAATAGTGGTACAATATAGTGAAACATAAAACATAAAACAAACAGACCATATAGTAATAACATGAATTAAATAACGATAAGATTAGTATAATAGTGTTACAAAATAGTGTTATAAAATAGTAAAAAATAAAACATAAAACAAACAAACAATATCGTAATAACATGGCTTAAAGTTATTAATATAGTAAAAAATGAATTGAAATTATTAATATAGTAATAACATGAATTGAATAATGATAATGATTAGTATAATTGTGTTACAAAATAGCGTTACAAAATAGTAAAGCATAAAACATAAAAGAAACAAACAATATAGTAAAAACATGAATTAAATAATGATAATGATTAGTATAGTAGTGTTACAAAATAGTAAAACATAAAAGAAACAAACAATATAGTAATAACATGAATTATATAATGATAATGATTAGTATAATAGTGTTATCAAATAGTGATACAGAATAGTAAAACATAAAACATAAAACAAACAAAGAATATTGTAATAACATGAATTAAATAATGATAATGATTAGTATAATCATCTTACAAAAAAGTAAAACATAAAATATAAAACAAACGAACAATATAGTAATAACATGTATTAAATAATTATATTGATTAGTATAACAGTGTTACAAAATTGTGCTACAATACAGTAAAACATAAAACAAACAAACAATATAGTAATAACATGAATTAAATAGTTATAATGATTAGTATAATAGTGTTACAAAATAGTATTAAAAAATAGTGCGACAATATCGTAAAACATAAAACATGAAACAAACAAACAATATGGTAATAACATGAATTAAAATTATTAATATAGTAATAACATGAAATAAATAATGAGAATGATTAGTATAATATTGTTACAAAATAGTAAAACATAAAATATAAAACAAATGAACAATATAGTAATAACAAGAATTAAATAATGATATTGCTTAGTATAATAGTGTTACAAAATAGTGCTACAATATACTAAAACATAAAACCTAAAACAAACAAACAATATAGTAATAAGATGAATTAAAATTATTAATATAGTAATAACATGAACTAAATAATGATAATGATTGTTACAATAGTGTTTCAAAATTGGGTTACAAAATAATATAACATAAAACATAAAACAAACAAAAAATATAGTAATAACATGAATTAAAAAATGATAATGATTATTATAATAGTGTTACAAAATAGTGTTACAAGTTAGTAAAACATGAAGCATAGAACAAGCAAACAATTTAGTAATAAAATGAATTAAATAATGATAATGATTAGTATAATAGTGTAACAAAGTAGTGTTACCAAACACATAAAACAAACAAACAATATAGTAATAACATGAATTAAAATTATTAATACAGTAATAACATGAATTAAATAATGATAATGATTGGTATAATAAAGTTACAAAATAGTGTTTCAAAAATAATAAAACAAGCAAACAATATAGTAACAATGTGAATTGAAATTATTAATATAGTAATAACATGAATCAAATAATGATAATGATTAGTATAATAGTGTTGCAAATAGTGTTACAATATAGTAAAACAAAAAACATAAAAGAAACAAACAATATAGTAATAACATGAATTAAATAATGATAATGATTAGCATAATAGTGTTACAAAATAGTGTTACAATATAGTAAAACATAAAACACAAACCAAACAAACAATATAGTAATAACGTGAATTAAAAAATGATAATAATTAGTATAATAGTGTTACAAAATACTATTACTTATTAGTAAAACATGAATCCTAGAGAAAATAAACTATATAGTAATAACATGAATTAAATAATGATAATGATTAGTATAATAGTGTAACAAAGTAGTGTTACAAAAAACATAAAACAAACAAAAAATATAGTAATAACATGAATGAAAATTATTAATACAGTAATAACATGAATTAAATAATGATAATGATTCGTATAATAAAGTTACAAAATAGTGTTACAAAAAAAATAAAACAAGCAAACAATATAGTAACAACATGAATTGAAATTATTAATATAGTAATAACATGAATCAATAATGATAATGATTAGTATAATAGTGTTGCAAAATAGTGTTACAATATATTAAAACAAAAAACATAAAAGTAACAAACAACATAATAATAACATGAATTAAATAATGATAATGATTAGCATAATAGTGTTACAATATAGTAAAACATAAAACATAAACAAAACAAACAATATAGTAATAACGTGAATTAAAAAATGATAATAATTAGTGTAATAGTGTTACAAAATACTCTTACATATTAGTAAAACATGAATCCTAGAGCAAATAAACAATATAGTAATAACATGAATTAAATAATGATAATGATTAGTATAATAGTGTTACAAAATAGTCTTACAAATTAGTAAAACATAAAACATAGAACAAACAAACAATATAGTAGTAACATGAATTAAAATTATTAATATAGTAATAACATTAATTAAATAATGAGAATGATTAGTCTAATAGTGTTACAAAATATTAAAACAAAAAACAAACAAACAATATAGTAATAACATGAAATAAATAATGATAATGATTAGTATAATAATGTTACAAAATAGTGTTACAAAATAGTAAAACATATAATATAAAACAAATGGACAATATAGTAACAACATGAGTTAAATAATGATATTGATTAGTATAATAGTGTTACAAAATAGTGCTACAATATAGTAAAACATAGAACATAAAACAAACAAACAATATAGTAATAACATGAATTAAAAATATTAATATAGTAATAACATGAATTAAATAATGATAATGATTAGTGTAATAGTGTTACAAAATAGTAAAACATAAAACATAAAACAAACAAGCAATATGGTAATAACTTGAATTAAAATTATTAATATAGTAATTACAGGAATTAAGTAATATTAATGATTAGTATAATAGTGTTACAAAATAGTAAAACATAAAACATGAAACAAACAAACAATATAGTAATAACATGAATTAAAAATATTAATATAGTAATAACATCAAATAAATAATGATAATGATTAGTATAATAGTGTTACAAAATATTAAAACATAAAATATAAAACAAACAAACAATATAGTAATAACATGAATTAAATAATGATATTAATTAGTATAATAGTGTTACAAAATAGTACTAGTAAAACATAAAACATAAAACAAGCAAACAATATAGTAATAACATGAATTAAATAATGATAATGATTAGTATAATAGTGTTACAAAATAGAGATACAAAATAGTAAACCATAAAACATAAACCAAACAAACAATATAGTAATAGCAGGAATTAAAATTATTAATATAGTAATACCATGAATTAAAATTATTAATATAGTAATACCATGAATTAAATAATTACAATGATTAGTATAATAGTGTTACAAAATAGTATTACAATATAGTGGTACAATATAGTAAAACATAAAAAATAAAACAAACAAACAATATGGTAATAACATGAATCAAAATTATTAATATAGTAACAACATGAATTAAATAATGATAATATTAGTATAATAATGTTACAAAATAGTAAAAAATAAAACATAAAACAAACAAAAAAATATAGTAATAACATGAATTAAATAATGATAATGATTAGTATAATAGTGTTACAATATAATAAAACATAAAACATAAAACAAACAAACAATATAGTAATAACATCAATTAAAATTATTAATATAGTAATAACGTGAAATAAATAATGATAATGATTAGTATAATACTATTACAAAATAGTACTACAATATAGTAGAACATAAAACATAAAAAAACAAACAATATAATAATAACATGAATTAAAATTATTAATATAGTAATAACATGAATTAAACAATTATAATGATTAGTATAATAGTGATACAGAATAGTGTTACAATATAGTAAAACATAGGGCATAAAGCAAAACAACAATATAGTAACAACACGAACTAAAATTATTAATATAGCAACAACATGAATTAAATAATGATAAGATTAGTATAATAGTGTTATAAAATAGCAAAAATAAAACTTAAAACAAACAAAGAATATAGTAATAACATGGATTAAAATTATTAATATAGGAATAACATTAATTAAGTAATGTTAAGTATTACTATAATAATGTTACAAAATTGTAAAACATAAAACATAAAACAAACAAACAATATAGTAATAACATGAATTAAATAATGATAATGATTAGTATAATAGTGTCACAAAATAGTGTTCCAAAATAGTAAAACATAAAACATAAAACATAAAACAAAAAAACAATCTAGTAATAACATGAATTAGATAATGATAATGATTAGTTTAATAGTGTTACAAAATAATGTTACAATGTAGAAAAACATAAAACATAAAACAAACAAACAATATAGTAATAACATGAATTAAAATTATCAATATAATAATAACATGAATTAAATAATGATAACGATCAGTATAATAGTGTTACAAAATATTGCCACACAATAGTGTTACAAAATATTAAAACATAAAAAATAAAACAAACAAACAATATATTAATAACACGAATTAAATTTATTAATATAGTAATAACATGAATTAAATAATGATAATGATAAGTATAATAATGTTACAATATAGTAGAACATAAAACAATATAGTAATAACAAGAATTAAATTTATTAATATATAAATAATATAAATTAAATAATGTTAATTATTAGTATAATAGTCTTACAAAATAGTGCCACAAAATAGTGTTACAAAATTGTAAAACGTAAAACAAACAAACAATATAGTAATCACATGAATTAAAATTATTAATATAATAAGAACATGAATTATATAATTATAATGATTATTATAATAGTGTTACAAGATAGTAAAACATAAAAAATAAAACAAACAAACAAATATAGTAATAACATGAAATAAAATTATTAATATAGTAATAACATGAATTAACTAATGATAATGATTAGTATAGTAGTCCTACAAAATAGTGTTGCAAAATAGTAAAGCATAAACATAAAACAAAAAAACAGTATGCTAATAACATGAATTAAAATTATTAATATACTAATAACATGAATTAAATAAGGATAATGATTAGTATAACAATGTTACAAAATAGTGTTACAGAATAGTATAATATAAAACTTAAAACAAACTATATAGTAATAACATGAATTAAATAATGATAAGATTAGTATAATAGTGTTACAAAATAGTGTTATAAAATAGTAAAAAATAAAACATAAAACAAACAAACAATATAGTAATAACATGGACTAAATTATTAATATAGTAATAACATGAATTAAATAATGTTAATGATTAGTATAATATTGTTACGAAATAGTCTTACAAAATTGTAAAACAAAAAACATAAGACAAACAAACAATATAGTTCTAACATGAATTAGATAATGATAATGATTAGTATAATAGTGTTACAAAATACTGTTACAATATAGTAAAACATAAAACATAAAATAAACAAACAATATAGTAATAACATGAATTAAAATTATTAATAGAGTAATAAGATGAATTAAATGATGATAATGATTAGTATAATAGTGTTACAAAATAGTGTTACAGAATAGTAAAACATAAAACATAAAACAAACAAACAATATAGTAAAACATGATAGTAATAAGATGAATTAAATAATGATAATGATTAGTATAATAGTGTTACAAAATAGTGTTACAGAATAGTAAAACATAAAACATAAAACATAAAACAAACAAACCATATAGTAATAGCATGAATTAAAAAATAATAATGATTAGTATAATATTGTTACAAAATAGTGTTGCATATTAGTAAAACATGAAGCATAGAACAAACAAACAATATAGTAATAACATGAATTAAATAATGATAATGATTATTATAGTAGTGTTACAAAATACTAAAACATAAAACATAGAACAAACAAACAATATACTAGTAACATGAATTAAAATTATTAATATACTAATAACATGAATTAAATAATGATAATGATTAGTATAATAGTGTTACAAAATAGTGCTACAATATAGCAAAACATAAAACATAAAACAAACAAACAATATACTAGTAACATGAATTAGAATTATTAATACAGTAATAACATGAATTAAATAATGATAAGATTAGTATAATAGTGTTAAGAAATAGTAAAAAATAAAACATAAAAGAAACAAACAATATAGTAATAAAATGGATTAAAATTATTAATATAGTCATAACATGAATGAAATAATGATAATGATTAGTATAATAGTGTTACAAAATAGTGTTACAATACAACAAAACATAAAACAAACAAACAATATATTAATAACATGGATTAAATAATGATAATGATTAGTATAATAGTGTTACAAAAAAGTGTTACAGAATAGTAAAACATAAAACATAAAACAAACAAACAATATAGGAATAACATGAATTAAAATTATTAATGTAGTAATAACATGAAATAAATAAGGATAATGATTTGGATAGTAGTGTTACAAAATAGCAAAACATAAAGCATAAAACAAACGAACAATATAATGATAACATGAAGTAAATAATGACATTGATTAGTATAATAGTGTTACAAAATAGTGTTACAATATAGTAAAACATAAAACATAAAACAAACAAACAATATAGTAATAACATGAATTGAAATTGTTAATACAGTAATAACATGAACTAAATAATGATAATGATTAGTATAATAGTGTTAAAAAATACTATTACAATATAGTAAAACATAAAACATAAAACAGACAAACAATATAGTAATAACGTGAATTAAAATTATTAATATGGCAAAAACATGAGTTAAATAATGATAATGATTAGTATAATAGTGTTACAAACTACTGTTACAATATAGTAAAACATAAAACATAAAACAAACAAAAAATATAGGAATAAGATGAAATAAAATAATTAATATAGTAATAACATGAACTAAATAATGTTAATGATAAGTATAACATTGTTAAAAAATAGTAAAACATAAAACACAAAACAAACAAACAATATACTAATAACATGAATTAAGTAATGATAATGATTATCATAATAGTGTTACAAAAAACATACAACAAATAAACAATATACTAATAACATGAATTAAAATTATTAATATAGTAATAACGCGAATTGAATAACGATAATGATTAGTACAATAGTGTTACAAAATAGTCAAACATAAAACAAACAAACAATATAGTAATAACATGAATTAAATAATTATAATGATTAGTATAACTGTGTTACAAAATAGTGTTCCAATATAATAAAACATAAAACATAAAACAATCTAACAATATGCTAATAACATGAATTAAACAATGATAATGATTAGTATAACATACAAACATAACAGTGTTAAAAAATAGTAAAACATAAAACACAAAACAAACAAACAATATACTAATAACATGAATTAAGTAATGATAATGATTATCATAATAGTATTACAAAATAGGGTTACAAAAAACATACAACAAATAAACAATATACTAATAACATGAATTAAAATTATTAATATAGTAATAACGTTAATTGAATAACGATAATGATTAGTATAATAGTGTTACAAAATAGTAAAACATAAAACAAACAAACAATATAGTAATAACATGAATTAAATAATTATAATGATTAGTATAACAGTGTTACAAAATAGTGTTCCAATATAGTAAAGCATAAAACATAAAACAAACAAACAATATAGTAATAAAATGAATTAAATAATCATAATTATTAGTATAATAGTGTTACAACATATTGTTAAAAAATAGTAAAACATAAAACAAACAAACAATATAGAAATAATATGAATTAAATAATGATTATGATTGGTATAATAGTGTTACAAAACATGGTTACAAAAAACATAAAACAAATAAACAATATAGTAATAAAATGAATTAAATAATGTTTATATTTGTATTATAGTGTTACAAAATAGTAAAACATAAAACACACAAAAAATATAGTAATAACATGAATTAAAATTATTAATATAGTAATAACATGAATTATAATTATTAATATAGTAATAACAAGAATTAAATAATGATAATGATTAGTATAGTACTGTTACAAAATAGTGTTACAATATAGTAAAACACAAAACATAAAACAAACAAACAATATAGAAATAACAGGAATTAAATAATGATAATGATTAGTATAATAGTGTTACAAAATAGTGTTACAATATAGTAAAACATAAAACATAAAACAGAAAAACAATATATTAATAACATGAATTAACTAATGTTAATGTTTACTACAATAGCGTCACAAAATAGTTTTACAAAATAGTAAAACATAAAACATAAAATAAACAAACAATATAGTAATAACATGAATTAAATAATGATAATGATTACTATAATAGTGTTACAAAATAGCAAAATATAAAACATAAAAAAGCAAACAATATAGTAATAACATGAATTAAAATTATTAATATGGTAATAATATCAATTAAATAATGATAATGATTAGTATAATAGCGTTACAAAATAGTGCTACAAAATAGTGTTACAAAATTGTAAAATATAAAACATAAAACAAACAAACAATATAGTAATAACACGAATTAAAATTATTAATATAGTAATAACATGAATTAAAATTATTAATATAGTAATAACATGAATTAAATAATGATATTGATTAGTATAATAGTGTGACAATATAGTAAAACATAAAACATAAAACAAACAAACAATATAGTAATAACATTAATTGAAATTATTAATACAGTAATAACATGAATTAAATAATGATAAGATTAGTATAGTAGTGATACAAAAGCCATAAAACAAACAAACAATATAGTAATAACATGAATTAAATAATGATAATGATTAGTGTAATAGTGTTACAAAATACTATTACAATATAGTAAAACATAAAATACAAAACAAAGAAACAGTATAGTAATAACATGAATTAAAATTATTAATATGGCAATAACATGATTTAAATAATGATAATGATTAGTATAATAGTGTTACAAAATACTGTTACAATATAGTAAAACATAAAACATAAAACAAACAAAAAATATAGGAAAAAGATGAATTAAAATAATTAATATAGTAATAACATGAATTAAGTAATGTTAATGATTAGTATAATAATGTTACAAAATAGTAAAACATAAAGCATAAAAAAGAAACAAACAATATAGTAGTAATATGAATTAAATAATGATAATGATTAGCATAATAGTCCTACAAAATAGGGTAAAAAAAACATAAAACAAACAAACAATATGGTAATAACATGAATTAAAATTATTAATATAGTAATAACATGTATTAAATAATGATAAAGAATAGTATAATAGTGTTACAAAATAGTAAAACATAAAACATAAAATAAACAAACCATATAGTAATAAAATGAATTAATAATCATAATTATTAGTATAATAGTGTTACGACACAGTGTTAAAAAATAGGGTTACAAAAAACATAAAAAAACAAACAATATAGTAATAACATGAATTAAAATTATTAATATAGTAATAACGTGAACTAAATAATGATAATGATTAGTATAATAGTGTTACAAAGTAGTATAACATAAAACACAAAACAAACAAACAATATAGTAATAACATGAATTAAAATTATTAATATAGTAATAACACGAATTAAATAACGATAATGATTAGTATGATAGTGTTAGAAAATAGTGTTACAAAATTGTAAAACATAAAACATAAAACAAACAAACAATATAGTAATAACACGAATTAAAATTATCAATATAATAATAACACAAATTAAATAATGATAACGATCAGTATAATAGTGTTACAAAATATTGCCACACAATAGTGTTACAAATTATTAAAACATAAAAAATAAAACAGACAAACAATATATTAATAACACGAATTAAATTTATAGTAATAACATGAATTAAATAATGATAATGATAAGTATAATAATGTTAGAAAATAGTGTTACAATATAGTAAAACATAAAACAAACAAACTATATAGTAATAACAAAAATTAAATTTATTAATATATAAATAATGTAAATTAAATAATCTTAATTATTAGTATAATAGTCTTACAAAATACTGCCACAAAATAGTGTTACAAAATTGTAGAACGTAAAACAAAGAAACAATATAGTAATCACATGAATTAAAATTATTCATATAATAATAACATGAATTATATAATTATAATGATTATTATAATAGTGTTACAAGATAGTAAAACATAAAAAATAAAACAAACAAACAAATATAGTAATAACATGAATTAAATAAGGATAATGATTAGTATAACAATGTTACAAAATAGTGTTACAGAATAGTAAAATATAAAACTTAAAACAAACAATATAGTAATAACATGAATTAAATAATGATAAGATTAGTATAATAGTGTTACAAAATAGTGTTATAAAATAGTAAAAAATAAAACATAAAACAAACAAACAATATAGTAATAACATGGACTTAATTATTAATATAGTAATAACATGAATTAAATAATGTTAATGATTAGTATAATATTGTTATGAAATAGTTTTACAAAATAGTAAAACAAAAAACATAAGACAAACAAACAATATAGTTATAACATGAATTAGATAATGATAATGATTAGTATAATAGTGTTACAAAATACTGTTACAATATAGTAAAACATAAAACATAAAATAAACAAACAATATAGTAATAACATGAATTAAAATTATTAATAGAGTAATAAGATGAATTAAATAATGATAATGATTAGTATAATAGTGTTACAGAAGAGTAAAACATAAAACATAAAACAAACAAACAATATAGTAATAACATGAATTAAAATTATTAATATAATAATAAGATGAATTAAATAATGATAATGATTAGTATAATAGTGTTACAGAATAGTAAAACATAAAACAAACAAACCATATAGTAATAGCATGAATTAAAAAATAATGATGATTAGTATAATATTGTTACAAAATAGTGTTGCATATTAGTAAAACATGAAGCATAGAACAAACAAACAATATAGTAATAACAAGAATTAAAATTATTAATATAGTAATAACATGAATTAAATAATGATAATGATTATTATAGTAGTGTTACAAAATAGTGTTACAAAATACTAAAACATAAAACATAGAACAAACAATATACTAGTAACATGAATTAAAATTACTAATATAGTAATAACATGAATTAAATAATGATAATTATTAGTATAATAGTGGTACAAAATAGTGTTACAAATTAGTAAAACATAAAACATAGAACAAACAAACAATATAGCAGTAACATGAATTAAAATTATCAATATACTAATAACATGAATTAAATAATGATAATGATTAGTATAATAGTGTTACAAAATAGTGCTAAAATATAGCAAAACATAAGACATAAAACAAACAAACAATATACTAGTAACATGAATTAGAATTATTAATACAGTAATAACATGAATTAAATAATGATAAGATTAGTATAATAGTGTTACGAAATAGTAAAAAATAAAACATAAAAGAAACAAACAATATAGTAATAAAATGGATTAAAATTATTAATATAGTCATAACATGAATAAATATAATGATAATGATTAGTATAATAATGTTAGAAAAAAGTGTTACAGAATAGTAAAACATAAAACATAAAACAAACAAATAATATAGTAATAACATGAATTAAAATTATTAATGTAGTAATAACATGAAATAAATAAGGATAATGATTTGGATAGTAGTGTTACAAAATAGCAAAACATAAAGCATAAAACAAATGAACAGTATAATGATAACATGAAGTAAATAATGACATTGATTAGTATAATAGTGTTACAAAATAGTGTTACAATATAGTAAAACATAAAACATAAAACAGACAAATAATGATAACGTAATAATAGTGAATATTGAAATATATTAATACAATATAGTAATAACATAACATGAGAAATAAATAATGATGATAACTGTTACATATAGTAAAACATAAAACATAATAGTGTTAAAAAATAATATAGTAATAACATGAACAATAATAATGATAATAACATAAAACATAAAACAAACAAACAATATAGTAATAACATGAATTAAGTAATGATTAATAATAGTGTTACAAAAACATAAACATACAATATACTAATAACATGAATTAATTATTAATATAGTAATAACGTGAAAATAACATAGTAATAGTGTTACAAAATAGTAAAACATAAAACAAACAAACAATATAGTAATAACAGGATGATAATGATTAGTATAAAGTGTTACAAAATACTGTTACAATATAGTAAAACATAAAACATAAAACAAATATATGAACTAAATAATGTTGTTAATGATCAGTATAACATTGTTAAAAAATAGTAAAACATAAACACAAAACAAACAAACAATATACTAATAACATGAATTAAGTAATGATAATGATTATCATAATAGTGTTACAAAAAACATACAACAAATAAACAATATACTAATAACATGAATTAAAATTATTAATATAGTAATAACGTGAATTGAATAACGATAATGATTAGTATAATAGTGTTACAAAATAGTAAAACATAAAACAAACAAACAATATAGTAATAACATGAATTAAATAATGATAATGATTAGTATAACAGTGTTACAAAATAGTGTTCCAATATAGTAAAACATAAAACATAAAACAAATAAACAATATAGTAATAACACTATGTTGTAACACTAGTCTTACAAAATTCATAGCGTTAAAAAATAGTAAAACATAAAACAAACAAACAAGATAGAAATAATATGAATTAAATAATGATTATGATTGGTATAATAATGTTAAAAAACAGGGTTACAAAAAACATAAAACAAACAAACAATATAGTAATAAAATGAATTAAATAATGTTTATATTTGTATTATAGTGTTACAAAATAGTGTTACAAAATAGTAAAACATAAAACATACAAAAAATATAGTAATAACATGAATTAAAATTATTAATATAGTAATAACATGAACTAAATAATGATAATGATTATTATAATAGTGTTAAAAAATAGTGTTACAAAATAGTATAACATAAAACATAAAATAAACAAACAATATTGTAATAACATGAATTAAATAATGATAATCATTAGTATAATAGTCTTACAAAATAGTAAAAAATAAGAAATAAAACAAATAAACAATATAGTAATAACATGAATTATAATTATTAATATAGTAATAACAGCAATTAAATAATGATAATGATTAGTATAGTACTGTTACAAAATAAAATAGTGTTACAATATAGTAAAAACACAAAACATAAAACAAACAAACAATATAGAAATAACATGAATTAAATAATGATAATGATTAGTATAATAGTGTTACAAAATAGTGTTACAATATAGTAAAACATAAAACAGAAAAACAATATATTAATAACATGAATTAACTAATGTTAATGTTTATTACAATAGTGTCACAAAATAGTTTTACAAAACAGTAAAATATAAAACATAAAACAAACAAACAATATAGTAATAGCATGAATTAAATAATGATAATGATTACTATAATAGTGTTGCAAAATAGAAAAATATAAAACATAAAAAAGCAAACAATATAGTAATAACATGAATTAAAATTATTAATATGGTAATAATATGAATTAAATAATGATAATGATTAGTATAATAGTGATACAAAATAATGCTACAAAATAGTGTTACAAAATTGTAAAAAATAAAACATAAAACAAACAAACAATATAGTAATAACACGAATTAAAATTATTAATATAGTAATAACATGAATTAAATAATGATATTGATTAGTATAATAGTGTGACAATATAGTAAAACATAAAACATAAAACAAACAAACAATATAGTAATAACATTAATTGAAATTATTAATACAGTAATAACATGAATTAAATAATGATAAGATTAGTATAGTAGTGTTACAAAAGCCATAAAACAAACAAACACTATAGTAATAACATGAATTAAATAATGATAATGATTAGTGTAATAGTGTTACAAAATACTGTTACATTATAGTAAAACATAAAATACAAAACAGACAAACAATATAGTAATAACATGAATTAAAATTATTAATATGGCAATAACTTGATTTAAATAATGATAATGATTAGTATAATAGTGTTACAAAATACTGTTACAATATAGTAAAACATAAAACAAACAAAAAATATAGGAATAAGATGAATTAAAATAATTAATATAGTAATAACATGAATTAAATAATGTTAATGATTAGTATAATAGTGTTACAAAATAGTAAAATATAAAACATAAAAAAGAAACAAACAATATAGTAGTAATATGAATTAAATAATGATAATGATTAGCATAATAGTCTTACAAAATAGGGTAAAAAAAACATAAAACAAACAAACAATATGGTAATAACATGAATTAAAATTATTAATATAGTAATAACATGTATTAAATAATGATAAAGATTAGTATAATAGTGTTACAGAATAGTAAAACATAAAACATAAAACAAACAAACAATATAGTAATAACATGAATTAATAATCATAATTATTAGTATAATAGTGTTACAACATAGTGTTAAAAAATAGGGTTACAAAAAACATAAAAAAACAAACAATATAGTAATAACATGAATTAAAATTATTAATATAGTAATAACATGAACTAAATAATGGTAATGATTAGTATAATAGTGTTACAAAGTAGTATAACATAAAACACAAAACAAACAAACAATATAGTAATAACATGAATTAAAATTATTAATATAGTAATAACATGAATTAAATAACGATAATGATTAGTATAATAGTGTTAGAAAATAGTGCTACAAAATAGTGTTACAAAATTGTAAAACATAAAACATAAAACAAACAAACAATATAGTAATAACATGAATTAAAATTATTAATATAATAATAACATGAATGAAATAATTATAATGATTAGTATAATAGTGTTACAAAATAGTAAAACATAAAACATAAAACAAACAAACAATCTAGTAATAACATGGAAAAAATTATTAATATAGTAATAACATGAATTAAATAATGATAATGATTAGTATAATAGTGTTACAAACTAGCGTTACAAAATTGTAAAACATAAAACAGAAGACAAACAAACAATATAGTAATAACATGAATAACTAATTATTAATATATTAATAACATGAATTAAATAATGATAATGATTAGATAATAGTGTAACAAAATAGTGTTACAATATAGTAAAACATAAAACATAAAAAAAATAATATAGTAATAACATGAATTAAATAATGTTAATGTTTAGTACAATAGTGTTACAAAAACAGTAAAACATAAAACATAAAACAAACAAACAATACAGTAATAACATGAATTAAATAATGATAATGATTAGTATAATAGTGTTACAAAATTGTAAAACATAGAACATAAAACAAACAAACAATATAGTAATAACATGAATTAAAATTATTAATATAATAATAACATGAATTAAATAATTATAATGATTAGTATAATAGTGTTACAAAATAGTAAAACTTAAAACATAAAACAAACAAACAATATAGTAATAACATGGATTAAAATTATTAATTTAATAATAAAATGAATTAAAATTATTAATATACTAATAACATGAAATAAATAATGATAATGATTTGTATAATCATGTTACAAAATAGTAAAACATAAAGCATAAAACAAACAAATAGTATACTAATAACATGAATTAAATAATGATATTGATTAGTATAATAGTGTTACAAAATAGTGTTATAATATAGTAAAACATAAAACATAAAATAAACAAACAATATAGTAATAACATGAATTGAAATTATTAATACAATAATAAAATGAATTAAATAATGATAAGATTAGTATAATAGTGTTATAAAAAACATTAAAAAAAACAAACAATATAGTAATAACATGAATTAAATAATGATAATGATTAGTATAATAGTGTTACAAAATACTGTTACAATATAGTAAAACATAAAACATAAAACAAACAAACAATATAGTAATAACATGAATTAAAATTATTAATATGGCAATAACACGAATTAAATAATGATAATGATTAGTATAATAGTGTTTCAAAATACTGTTACGATATAGTAAAACATAAAACATAAAGCAAATAAAAAATATAGGAATAAGATGAATTAAAATAACTAATACAGTAATAACATGAGTTAAATAAAGTTAATGATTAGTATAATAGTGTTACAAAATAGTAAAACATAAAAAATAAAACAAACAAACAATATAGTAATAACATGAATTAAATAATGATAATGATTAGCATAATAGTGTTACAAAATAGGGTTACAAAAAACATAAAACAAACAAACAATATAGTAATAACACTATGTTGTAACACTAGTGTTACAAAATTCATAGTGTTACAAAATAGTAAAACATAAAACATAAAACAAATAAACAATATAGAAATAATATGAGTTAAATAATGATAATGATTGGTATAATAGTGTTACGAAATAGGGTTACAAAAAACATAAAACAAAAAAACAATATAATAATAAAATGAATGAAATAATGTTAAAGATTAGTATAATAGTGTTACAAAATAGTAAAACATAAAACATAAAACAAACAAGCAATATAGTAATAACATGGATTAAAATTATTAATATAGTAATAATGTGAACTAAATAATGATAATGATTAGTATAATAGTGTTACAAAATAGTATACCATAAAACATAAAACATACAAACAATATAGTAATAACATGAATTAAAATTATTATAATAGTAATAACATGAATTAAATAATGATAATGAATAGTATAGTAGTGTTACAAAATAGTGTTGCCAAATAGTAGAACATTAAACATAAAACAAACAAACAATATAGTAATAACATGAATTAAATAATGATAATGATTAGTATAGTACTGTTACAAAATAGTGTTACAATATAGTAAAACACAAAACATAAAACAAACAAACAACATAGTAATAACATGAATTGAATAATGATAATGATTAGTATAATAGTGTTAAAAAATAGTGTTACGAAATAGCGTTAAAATTTGTAAAACATAAAACATAAAACAAACAAACAATATAGAATTTAATATTTAATTCCATTTATTGATATTATATTTTGGGATGTTTTTATGAAAAAAAAGTCGAAAGATTGTTGATCTCAATTTTTCTCTTAATGTTACATTTTTCCATACTTCAATGGTTAACAACAACATAAATGAAACTAGAAACTCATCGGTTCCTATATATGATAGATGCTTGTTAGTCTATATCTTGGTTTAATAAGAGTGCAAGGGAATTTTTTTTATTTTAGTGCCATATTTTTATAAACTTCCAACAAAACGTGTTTAGTCTCCAACATTATTTCTATAAAAAATTCTTAAAAACATAAATTTAATTTTATAAATTTTATGAGAACGGTAATGTGATTCCAGAAATTATTTTCAAATTATCTTGTTTTAATTATAATTTATTTGAAATTTTGAATCCAATTGTATCCACTAACTTTAGAAAAGTATATATATGAATCCTAATACTATTTACAACTATAAATTATATATTGAGAATGCATGATTCTTTAACTATTTTATACCAATCTAACTGAGAGTTGCATATAATCA
The DNA here is from genome assembly GCA_031772625.1 of Pinus tabuliformis. Classification (NCBI taxonomy): domain Eukaryota; kingdom Viridiplantae; phylum Streptophyta; class Pinopsida; order Pinales; family Pinaceae; genus Pinus; species Pinus tabuliformis. The sequence goes on from CM062804.1 coordinate 1,061,774,278, forward strand.
GTCAATCCATATATTAATATTACTTGTTTTTAAATACTTATAATTTTTTTGGTAAGTTTTCAAATTTATAGTAAAATATCATAGAAAACATTTCATCGTTAATTTTCTTATCATTCTCTAATCCAATTAGTGTTTTTCACAAATTTAGCACCCTATTTATGTCATTCCATTTTGTTGTTCGGTCATTAAAATTTTCCACATGTATCATTCTTTATAAACTAGTGATATCTCTTGCATGGATATAGATGTTTTTTCCTTTTTTGTTAACTTAATAACTTTCATTATATCATAAGTGCTCACCCATACCATATTTGTTGGCCAGTAGATCATTATCAAAAAATATAATGAATTACCAAAAAAAATTTACTAGAACCAAAAAGACACATTATATTAGAAGACCTTCAAGATAATGATGTAACTTACTATCATTACAAACCATATGAATTTACAGGGGCAAGATGCTACAATCTAGAATGTAGTGATGGAGGAGGCCTAATGTCACAGTAGATGTGCTTAAAAGTGATCCAATTTATGTTATAAGAGCTATTGTCCCCTTCCCATGCTATGAAAACAATCAAGCATATGTGAATGGTTTCTTTCCAAATCATTCATCAAAATAATAGTTGTATTCTTCTCTTCACATTGGTCATTATTTAGATTCTCCATAGGATTGTTGATATGTCTCAATTTACCAATAAGGTTGTATTGGGATGAACTAAGTCCTCAACTCTGAGGATGCGGGCTGGAATGGGGTCTAGGGTCTCATGATGCCCCGAACCTCCCTCAAAGTATATTTATTCTTGAACCCTCTCTGGAATTTCACTTCTATATCTACCTCATTGATGAAGCATTGCACTCCAAGCAATATAACAATACTTCCTACAAACCAAAAAATTATTGCCACAAAAACAAACATCAATACACCTAGATATAATACCCCCATAACCCCAATGTGTATATCAAAGAAATATACAAGGTGTCAGGGCTAAGATTCACAACCTGAGAGGATAACCACACCCAATCCTCCATCAAAACACCAGAAACTTGATAAACCTTTAAAATAAGGACGACCCTATGTATTCTAGTTCACCCACTAATAGAATTCACCCCATCACAAAAAATAAACTCTAAGCTAATCCAAAACCTCGTAAACAACCATAATATCGATCAAGAAAATGAAAGAGTGAATGTTCATGGGTAATTAAGAATAAGGCTAAGACTAGTTAATTATTGTAGTTCCTAGACGCCATAAAGACTAACATGGAGTTGATGACATCAACACATAGATAATGAACCTAGATTAGTGATGTATAAACAATTTACATACTCCTCTATGCCAAATACATCCTAGCACATCTCATTGTTTCTCTACTATGTAACATTTGACTAAGAGCATTAGTTTTTCTACCATTTTAGCATTGTAAAACTACAAGTAAATTTATTTTAAAGAGCTAAAGGGGTGCTTTCATTAGACAAGATTGGAATGATCCTAGACTTTCCCTATACCATGTCAACTTGATTAGTGTAAAACCGCATAGAAGTCATTATAGAAGGTAAAATCTCCCATATTAATTCTTAGTTGATCCCCAATTCAAGCACACAACACCAGAGGTGCCATGCATGAACCAACATAGCTACTACCACCTCCATCATCTTTTTGTAATTAATAAAAATTCCTCGCAATTTTTATCGGTTTTTTTCTATTTTTAAGTAAAACAATAAAATCTATTTTACATTTTATTATAGAAAGATATTTCTAATACATTTTATGTTCAATAAAATTAAAAATTAATATATACAATATACCAATATTGAGATTATTAGTATAATAATAATATAACTTGGGCATAGGCAACACCTTGGGCAGCTTTTTAATGGGAGATTTCAAGCAGGAACTTCAAGGTCTCTACACATATGCTAAAATATGTGTGGAGCTAGATCTAAGCAAGGGACTACCAGAGCAAATCAATCTCAAGATCAATGACTCTGTCTGGACCCAGAACCTGGATTACGAAAACACTGCCTTCCGCTGCCGCCACTGTCACCTAACATAGCACCTGCAGAATTCCTGCCCATCGCTGACTGCAAAATCGAAAAAGGGCAACTTTGCAAAGACCAAACCCAAGCGTTGGACCCCTTGTTCTCCGCCGCCACCAGTGACCTCTGATTCCTCAAGCTCGGAAGATAAGGAGAGCGATTCAGAACTGGATCCATCCACAAATACTCCTGCGCACACCACTGTCACAGCAATCTCCCAGAAGCATGTCCATGAGACCTCCTCTTCTGAATCAGATAAGGAGATCCCCCTCATGGAGAATTCCAGTCTTCAAGTTGTTTTAGCTCATACTCCCCAGGATGGCTGGATAAAAGTCAATAAAAAGAAAGGGAAAAAACACCGTGTTGAGGTTTCTGCCCGTGTGGGGTAATAGTCAGTTTTTTCTCTCAAGTTTTTTGTTGTAGCTCTGTGATTGGTTCACTCCTTCTCTGGGACCGAGGTTGATAGTTTCATCATTTCCGGTCTGCTGGTTTCTTGTCTCTCATGATTGTACTATATTTTACTCAATAGAAATAGTTTAATTTTACTGAGAAAAAAAAAATAATATAACTTAACAAATAATTATTATTATTTAAAAAAATATTAAATATGTGTCAATGTGTAATTTTTTATGTTTATAATATATATTTTAACATCTTAACTTTTTAATTTTATTTGATAAATTAAATTTAAAATAAATTTACAATTTTTGAAAAAAACACTCAAATTTGAAAAACAAAACACTAAATGCATAAATGCCAATAAATAAAATTAATATAAATTAAATAGACATTTAAGTAAGTATATATTTACTTTTGGAAAATAAAAAAATTGTTATGAAAACAAAAAATAAAAATAAGAAGATAACAGTGAGAAAATGAAGAATGCACAAAAGCGAATGGGCTAGGATTTTGAAAGCCTTCTAAGTAGCCGCAGATACAAATATTGCAATACGTTATGCGGGTTTAAAACTTTTTAAAGGCTATAACATTTATATGAAGCCTTTCTCTTTGGATCTCAATAATGCCTTACGATTGAAGCCTTTCTCTCATCTTTGCCAAAGAATTTGAGTTAGTATCTCTCATCTTTCCTAATGTATTTTTATGGCCTCACTCTAGTGCAGAGAGACATGATTTTTGGTCAGACCAACTTACTCTATGATTAAGGTTATGTTGTGTTTGTGGATGTAGATGTTTTCAATTTCTTTCTATTTTTCTTTTGGAATTTTCACAAAATGGAAAAGGAGAAATATGAGTTATACTTCGTTTCAGTAGATTATTGAAAATTTTAAATGAGGAGGAAAAAATATTTAGATTTCATTTGTTTCATTTGTTTTTAACTTGTCTATTTTATTTTCATGACAAGGATGAGTATGATAGGAAATACATCTATATTTTCATAGCATGTGTGAGTATGGGGTTTTGGTTAATATTCTCCATTTTTATTTATAAGA